>SJXP01003751.1:9473-48279 GCA_006408505.1 Damaliscus lunatus
GGGGGCTCCAAAATCACTGCAGATGGTGACTGCAGCCATGAAATTAAAAGACGCTTACTCCTTGGAAGGAAAGTTATGACCAACCTAGATAGCATATTCAAAAGCAGAGAAATTATTTTGCCAACAAAGGTCTGTTTAGTCAAGGCTGTGGTTTTTCCAGTAGTCATGTATGGATGTGAGAGTTGGACTGTGAAAAAAGCTCAGTGCCGAAGAATTGATGCTTTTGAACTGTGGTGTTGGAGAAGACTCTTGAGAGTTCCTTGGACAGCAAGGAGATCCAACCAGTCCGTTCTAAAGGAGATCGGTCCTGGGTGTCCTTTGGAAGGAATGATGCTAAAGCTGAAACTCCAGTATTTTGGCCACCTCATGAGAAGAGTTGACTTATTGAAAAAGACTCTGATGATGGGAGGGATTGGGGGCAGGAGGAGAAGTGGATGACAGAGGATGAGATGGCTGGATGGCATCACCGACTCGATGGACATGAGTTTGAGTGAACTCCAGGAGTTGGCGATGGACAGGGAGGCCTGGCGTGCTGCAATTCATGGGGTCGCAAAGAGTCAGACATGACTGAGCGACTGAACTGAACTGACTGAACTGAAATAGAGTAATAGATGAGAAACTCAGTCTCTTATGAGATGAGGGCAAAGCCATTTGAGCTGCCGGCAGCTAGGTGTTGGTAGCTGTAACAGGTTTGCTTGAGGGAGATTCCAGCCACCCTTACTGTTACTGCAAATCCTTCAGTCTGTCTGACCTGAAACATGAGGGAGGGAGTGGGAAGCATCACAGACCCTGGGTGCATGAAAATGAATGCAGACAGCGCCAGAGAGGCCCCCACAGGTCCTCCCCCCACCAACCAGTGACTATTCAAGAAATCAGTTTGTGACTTACCCATGGTTAAGCTGGTAAAGAATCCGCCTGCAATGCAGGAGACACATTAGACACGGGTTCGATCCCTGGGTCAGGAAGATCCCCTGGAGGAGGAAATGGCAACCCAGTCCAGTATTCTTGCCTGGAAAATCCCATGGACAGCGAAGCCAGGTGGGCTATAGTCTACAGGGTCACAAAAGAATCGGACATGACTGAAGCGACTTAACACAATCACACAGCACGTGGGCATCCTTTCAGAGAGCCTGTTATATCCATTTTTCCCTTTCAAAATGCCCTCTGCAAGCTTAAAAACAAAAGACACATAGGATCATGGTTAATAACACATTTTTTATGTCTTTTAAGTAGTTTTCTCCCTTCCTGCTAAACACCTGGGCTGGCTGGAGGGTCAAAGGTGACCAGACATGGCCCCACGTCTTATCCCACATTCATGCCGTTGCAGCTGCAGAGGATCTCCTTGAAGGTGTTGCGCAGCTCCAGGCTCTGGGAAAGCATAGATCAGCAGGTTGATGATGGCAGCACACATGATGAGGAGCAGGTGGGTGTTGGAGTGGGTAGTGTAGCAGACGCAGTGAGGTTGGTGGGGCAGGTTATGATGAGGACGAGGTGGAGGAAGAAGGGGGCCCAGCAGAAGATGGGGACCCCCAGCAGGCTGGTGATGGTGACTGCCCCCTTCATACACAAGTGCTGCTGGCCAATGGGCCACCCCCTTGGTGGGCAGCTGTGCAGCGATGTGCTCGATGTGAAGCAGGGTGAAGAGGAGCAGGTGCACATAGAGGGTGCCCATGAGCAGCAGCATGGCAAGGAACATGGTGATCAGGCACCCGATGACCATCTTGCTCTCGGAGTAGACAATGAACTCCACACTGCAGACCCTGCAGCCCAGCCAGATGGCTGCAATCAGGGCCAGCACCTTCCACACGGTCATGATGCTGTGGTAGCAAATATGTAGAAGATGGTGGTGTACCTGTCGACCGCAGTGGCCAGGAGGTTGCAGATGGGGGCCACCAGGGAGAGGCAGATCATGGAGTCAAAGACATTGTCCATGTACTTGATGAACTGGTCCCTGAAGGTCCGGTAGTCGCTGTTGACCACGGGGATCATGAGAGTCTCCAGGGCACTGGACACGCTCACCAGCACGTCAGCCATGGCCAGGCTGCAGAGGAAGATGTACATGAGGGAGTGCAGGTTGCCATTCCTGACCACAGCCAGGATGACCAGGATGTTTTCCAGAAGGCTGATGATGCCCAGAGCCAGGAAGACCTCAGGCTTGATGAAGCCCTGCTCGCAGAAGCTGCTGCTGCTCTGATTGCTGAAGTTAGGGGCGGCGAGATGCTCTGAGCTGGTAGGCAGCGATGGTTGAGCAGAGTGCAGATAGCGTGAAGCATTCATTGCTCACAGTCGGCTGGCTGATCGGAGGAGGGGCTCCAGCAGGGTCCCAAGGCTGCAGTTGCTGCTGATTCTAGGAAAGAAAAAAATTCCTTCCATATCCTTCTTTTAGATGCTTTTCCATGCACTCTTAGATTTTGTTCTTCCCCAGAATAAAAGGATGGAGAGAGGGAGAGAGAGAAAGGGAACAATAGGGAGAGGGAGGAAAAAGTCAGCTTGGAGACGTACAGAGTACTTTCCTCTGCTTCTCCAGGATGAGCAGTTTTAATAGAAACTCCTCTCTCTCTCTCTCTCTCTCTCTCTCTCTCTCTCTCTCTATCCCTTCTTACCTTCCTTCCATCTCTCCCTCTTTTCCCCTGTCACATCCCCATCTGGGAACAGAAACTCAGACAATGGCTGGTACAGTTACGGCAGTTTTCATGGTAAGTCATGGGACGTGGTACCTGTTGTTAGGAGTGAGGGGTGGACACTCAGTTTATATACATTGGCTGGAGGCAAACACCTCCTACTTAATCTTCAGTGCAGCGAAATGACCAGTGAGCATTGGGCACCTCTCTGACTTACAGTGCCGACTCCCAGGGCTTGGACTTGGAGATTCAAAAGCAGCCTGGTGCCCTCTACAGGCCGGACTGCTCACCTCTCCATTGATTGGGCTGAGCAGTTTCTGTCTAGAAAACAGCCACAGCCATCCTTTCATCCATTTATTTGCTCATTCTTTTTTTTTGATAGCAAACATTTACTAAATTCCTACCATGTGTCGAGTTTCTGCCCCATGCAGAAACATCCTTGTTTCTTCCAAACTCAGAGTCTGGGGTGGAAGACGAGAAGTCCGGCATTTTTATTATAGGGGAATACATACTTGAATCAGGGAATGCGAGGGGCTGGGGGAGTTCAGAGGCGACCCCCTCACCTGAGAGGTCAAGGGACGTTCCTGGAGGAAGAAGCCTCTCAGCTTTGACTTCAAAGAACAGAGGGGATGCCCAGTGGTGAGGCGGGGGCTGGGGTTGAAGGAGGTAGAAGAGGATTCCTGGCAGAGGGAATAGCATGCTTACAGCCTGCAGGCTAAAAGCAGTGTTTCTGCACCCTGGACATAGGAGTAACCTGTAGGATGTGGTCATGGGGATTGCATCTGACCTCCTGAATCAGAATCACCCAGGGACGGGAGGTGGGTAGACGTGTTTTCACTTTTTAACAGGTGAGGGAGGACATAGCCAAGGTTGAGACCTATGGAAAAGAAAGCTTGGTGCTTCTGAAGGACTTTAGTTTTTTCTTGTCAGAGTGTGGAGCCAGGAGACATAATTTGAGAAGTGATTTAAAAAAAAAAAAAAAAATTTGAGAAGTGAGCATGCCGTTTTTTTCTTTTCCTAAGTGGAGAAAGGCCAGGATCCTGAAGGACAGTCTCAGCCAAGTGTGGGAGTTTTCGACTGCATCCAGAAGCCAACAGGGGGCTGTGGAAGAGAGGAGGTGGGGTTTGCAATTTAGAAGGATTCCTCATTGCCTGGTGGAAACTGCCTCAGGAGAGGATGAGTCAGGAGCCTGGGGGGCCAGGGCTGCAGAGACTCACAGTGAGATGGTGGTGGTCTGAAGCAAGGAGGTGGCCACGGGGCCCTGGAAGGAGTGGACAGAGATGCTTGGGGTGGTGGGTTCTGGAGATGTGAGCGTGATGATTAAGACAGCGCAGGGAACACCTCTGCTTCCTTCTTAAGTAACAGGAAGAACAGAGATGGAAAATGTATTGGTTGGCCAAAAAGTTCGTTCAGGTTTTCTGTACTATCTAATGGAAAAACCCAAATGAACTTTTCAGCCAGCCCAATAGAAGGCAGGATTTAGCACCTGACTTTGATACTTAGTTCATGTCAGATGTGATGCTGGACAGGAGGATGATGTAAACTCTGGACACAATGAGTTTGCTTCCCCAGCCCTCCTCGCCCAGTACCTGCATATCAATTACAGGTAGACTGATGTTCTGATTATCCAGCTATCAGCTAACTATGTATGTGAGTGTTACTGTGTGTGTATTAGGTAGAAGAAATGTGCATATGAAATAGAAGATAACTTAGAATACTTATGAAACTGTGGGGGTGGAGAGGTCTTAACAAGATAGGCAACCAGATGGGGGAAGGGATAGTTAGGGAATTTGGGATGGACAGGTACCCACTGCTATATTTTAAATGGATAACCAACAAGGACCTACTATAAAGCACAAGGAACTCTGCTCAGTCACATGTGGCAAACTGGATGGGAGAGGAGTTTGGAGGAGAATGGCTACATATACATAGATGACTGCGTCCCTTTGCTGTCCACCTGAAAATATCACAACGTTGTTAATCAGCTATATTCCAACACAAAATAAAAAGTGGGGTTTTTTTTAAAGAAAAAAAAAGGCAACCAGAAATTAAGTGTGAAAATATCACCAAAGTCAGAAGACAAACAGGAAGAAAAGACTTTCCATAGGCAAAGATTACTGTCTCTTCAATACAAAGAATACTCTCACATTAATAAGAAAGAGATAATTTACCTCTTAGAACACAGGGCAAAAAAACAGGGATAGGAATTCACTGAAGAGGAAATGCAAGTGGCTAATAAACTTATGAAAAGATATTCAGTCTTCTGGGGAATCCAAGCAATGCAAATCAAACTTCAGATTGACAAGGGTGAAAAAGATATCAAATTCAGCAGAGAGTGTTGGGAGAAGAACACCCTCATGCATTTCCAGGGTTTGTGGATAGTCTCACCATTTTCAGTGTCTACTAAAATAAAAAGAAATGCACCTGAGTGTGGATCTCAGTCTATGAACTGAGGGGCATGAGAAATACTACTGATTTTCAGCAAAATGACTTCATTTCTGATGCTAAACCTCTCATGTTCCAGGTTGCAGAAAACACAGTCCTAATCCTTGTGGAGGTTTCTCTTCCTCACCCTCTGGGTCACATCCAGAGGTGTATTTATACTGTCCTGTCTGTGGTTTTGGGGGTCCTCATCTTATCTGTAAAGATCAGACTACTAGGTTTTTGCCCTGCTCTGTGTTTGGCCTGGGCTGAGCACCGACCATCTTTCTCTGCTTCTGTTCTCTGTTTATGAGCATTGTTGAGAGTGAGCGGGAGGGACCCGGCACCCTCATGCCTAAAGAGTGTTGAGTTGGCTCCTCTAAGCTCTACTCTCCACTTTCCTGGGGGAGTAGCACAGACACAGCTACTTTTAAGCTGAGACTGTAGTTAGTTTTCTACGTCTGTGACTCTACTTCTGTTTTGTAAATAAGTTCATTTGCACCCATTTTTTTAGATTCCATGTATAAGCAATATCATATATTTGTCCAAATATTTGAACCCCATAACTCGAAGAAACTTAGCTTGAAGATCTACTTATTTATTTATTTTTATTTTGTTTTTGTCCATACCATGCAGCATATGGAACCTTAGTTCCCGCATCAGGGATTGAACCCACAGCCCCTGCAGGGGAAGTGCAGTATCTCAACCATTGGAATGTTAGGGAATTCACCAAGATTTATTTTTACTTTTACTCAAGGTTCCTAATATTTTTATGCCTGTAAATTTTGCTTTACCTTTTTAAAATTGAGTGCTAGTTACCAGAAAATTCATGATTTTGAAATATACAATTCAGTGGGTTTTTGTTTGTTTGTTTTTTTAGCATCTTCAAGAAGTTGCCCAGCCAACACCACTATCTAATTCCAGGACATTTTCATCACTTCATCCCCATTAGCAGTCACTCCTCATTTGCTACTTCCCTCAGTCTCTAACAACTGCTAATCTACTTTCTATCTCTATGTGACAGTAAAAAATATGCTCATCGAAGCTGTGTTTCACTTTTGGATCACAAAACCCTCCATTTTCTGACTTTCTCATTTTTCAAATTCAAAAACAAACAAACAATACCAATAGCTATAGGTGAAAATGTAAAGTGAACCAGCCAACTCTATGGAAAACAAAGCAGAGGATCCTTAAAAAACTAAAAATAGAGTTACTGTATGATCCAGCAATCTCACTCCTGCCTAGGCATATATCTGGAAAAGATGAAAACTCTAATTTGAAAATATATACTCACCCTAGTGTTCATAGCAACACTATTTACAATTGTAAAAACATGGAAACAATCCAAGAGCCCAACAACAGATGACTGGCTTAAGAAGATGTTTATATACAATGGAATATTACTCAGCCATCAAAAGGAACAAAGTATTATTATTTGCAGAATGTGACTAGACCCAGAGATCATATTACCAAGTGAAGTCAGTCAGTAAGAGAGAGACAAATATGATAAGATAGTCTGTAAATGTGGAATCTAAAAAATAATACAGATGATTCTACAAAACAGAAACAGACTCACGAACATAAAAAACAAACTTATGGTTACCAAAGCATAAAGGGAGCAGGGAGGGATAAATTAGGAGTATGAGATTAACAGATACAGATACTGTATACAGATACAAATACAGATACTGTATACAGATATAGATACTGTATACAGATACTGATATTGTATATAGATACAGATACTGTATACAGATACAGATACAGATTAACAGATACTATTATACCTAAAATGGATAAGCTACAAGGATTTACTATGTAGCACATGGAACGATCTTCAATATCTTATAATACTCTGTACTGGAAAATAATCTGAAAAATACATAATTGAATCACTTTGCTGTACACCTGAAACTAATACAATATTACAAACCAACTATACGTCAAAAACACAAACAAAAAGCAACAACAAAAACCCAACAACTATAAATTCTTCTGTATTAAAATTCAGTATAAAAGTGGTAAAGTAAGAACAATCAAAACACAAATCTCTTCCTCTTACTCTCTTGAATTTCAAGATCTTATGAATAGAGAGTGAGTTATTTTGTTTTCTGAACACTTCAGTGCAAGGAACAGATCAAGATACTTTTTTTGTGCCTGGTTTTTAAAAAGACCTTAGAGAAGGAAATGGCAGCCCACTCCAGTACTCTGGTCTGGAAAATCCCATGGACAGAGAAGCCTGGTAGGCTACAGTCGATGGGGTCGCAAAGAGTCGGACACGACTGAGTGACTTCACTTTCACTCACTTTTTTAAAAAGAACATTCTTTCTTTGCTCTCTGCTGAAACCTCTTTTGGAAACTTAGGGTAAAATTTTGCTTCTCCAAGTCCATTTTCCTATGGTTAGCTGACAATTGTAGCAACTGAGTCAAATTAAGCATAAAAAGCAGTTTTCTGAGGGTAGAAAAACAAAAGATCCATGTTGTTCCCAGTTCTTCTGGTTAAAGGACCAGATATGAGGAATTAAAGCCCTCCATGGTATACAGTGACTTAGCAAGCAGCATGGTATACAGAAAAAATCTATTTTTGGTTGAAAAAAATCAGTCTTAGCACTTTGTAGTTATACTATTTTCTTCAATCATAGAATTAAGTGCCCTTAACTTTCCTCACTTCCTCTTGTTACCTTTGCCTGTTTAGCACCTGAGTCCTATGTTCTGCGGAGAAGGCAATGGCACCCCACTCCAGTACTCTTGCCTGGAAAATCCCATGGGCGGAGGAGCCTGGTAGACAGCAGTCCATGGGGTCGCGAAGAGTCGGACACGACTGAGCGACTTGACTTTCACTTTTCACTTTCATGCATTGGAGAAGGAAATGGCAAACCACTCCAGTGTTCTTGCCTGGAAAATCCCAGGGATGGGGGAGCCTGGTGGGCTGCTGTCTATGTGGTCGCACAGAGTTGGACACGACTGAAGCGACACAGCAGCAGCAGCAGCAGCCTATGTTCTGAGTGTTGTGTTTCTTGGTGAGGAGGGACATTACTCTGATGACATTACAGGGCTGGGGACTACGCCACTGAGTTGTCTCACACCAGGACAGATCATCTCAGACTAGAGCTTCTCAACCTTTGCTGTGCATCTGAATCACCCAGGCAATGCTGATGCTGCTGGCCCACAGACTGTACTGTGAGGAGGGAGGAAAGTGATCTAATCATTTGCAGACATAGATGGAGAAGCTGTGCTAGGAGAGCCAGCCATGTGTGAAGTTCACTCTGTTGATGTGGAAAAGGAGCACCCCATTAAAGGCCCAGTGGATAGGATGCCCCAGTTGCTGGACTCGGTGTGTGACCAGTGTCGGTCACATAGGGGGTTGCCCAGAAGCATAACTCAGGCATTGTTCCTGTTGTGTGGCCTCTAAGCTCAATGTTCTGACCTCCCCAGAGAGGCTGTGAGCCACTCATTATCATTTAGTAAATTTCTCTTCTGTTTAAATTAGCCAGGTGGGTTTTGTTACTTATAACCAAGAATCTGACCCACTCTTGCATTCCAATCGGGGTCAATAGGTAGTAACTACCCCTGTAGGGCTGGGTATGAAGAATCCACGGCTTCATCCCACTTGGAAAAAGAGTTCTGGGATATATTAGTGATGAAGACCCTGATGCTGGGAAAGACTGAAGGCAAGAGAAGAGGGTGGCAGAGGATGAGATGGTTAAATAGCATCACTGACTCAGAGGACATGAGTTTGAGCAAATTCCAGGAGATGGTGAAGACAGAGAAGCCTGGCATGGTGCAGTCCATGGGGTTGCAAGGAGTCGGACACAACTCGGCGACTGAACAACAAGAGCTAACACAGGAACGGAAGCCTGCACACTGTGCCTCTGACACCCCTGTATCACAGTCTGTATGAGCTCCTTTTCCTGCTCTAACAAGTCACCCCAAACAGCAGCTTAAAATATCAGAAATGTATTCTCTCCCAGTTCTGGATCAAAAATCCAAAAGAGGTTAGCAGGGTGCATTCCTTCTGGAGGTGACAGGAAAGAAGCTGTTTTCTTGCATGCCTTAGCTTCTAGAGGCCACTTGCATGTCCTGGCTCATAGCCCCTTCCCCCTGTTTCAAAGCCCGCCTTGTCATGTCTTAAATCTCCCTCTGACTCTGACTTCTGTCATTACATCTCCTTTTGTAACTCCTGACTCTACTGCTTCTCGCACTACAGGAACCCTTGTGATTACACTGGGTCCGCTAGGGTAATAATCTAGGATCACTTCCCATCTCTAGACCCGTAACCTTTTTTTCTTTTAAGTTTTTTATTTTATTTACTATCTTATTTTGTTAAAACATTTTTATTGGAGTATAGTTGATTTAAAATGTTGTTAGTTTCTGCTGTATAGCAAAGTGAATCAGTTATACAAATACATATAGCTACTCTTTTTTTTTTTTTTTTTTAGATTATTTTCCCAGATAGGTCATTACAGAGTATTGAGTAGAGTTCCCTGTGCTATACAATAGGTCCTTATTAGTTATTTATTTAAATATAGTAGTGTGTATATGTCAATCTCAATTTTTCAAATTATCCCTCCCTGCCTTTCCCTCTTGGTAACCGTCTGTTGTTGTTCAGTTGCTAAGTTGTGTCCCGGTCTCTAAACTCATCCCCGCATTTCTCAACCAGAAGTCCAGACACAGTGACAGGTCACCCGCTGTGGTAGTTCCTTTCAGCTTCCCATGGGGACAGGCTCCTTGTGCCCGGAGCCTCTGAGAGATATCCCTCTTTGGCAGGGGGTGGTGAACTTCCTCCCCTGCACCTGGTCAGAATCCTCCAGAGACTGTATATCCACCCTCTTGGGGTTAAACTGAGAGTCAGGGCTTCAGGTATCTGTGGATGGAGTAGGGGGGGCACCTAAGGAGGGGGAGAAGGCTCTGGAAGTGTCAGATCAGTCCTTCAGCTGCCACATGGACACTCCCAGACTAGGCAGTGCTTATCTCCCACTTTAAGGAAGATCCTCACTGAGAATGGTGTCCAGCTCTGAGTGAATTCCACTCGAGGGTGTGGTCTGACTGCCTTCATCAGCTTCTACCCCATTCTGCAGGGTTGCAGGGGGAGATGAGAGGAACATCCTGTTCTCTCTTCTTCTCTAGAATCAGGGTTTCCTACAGAACCCGGTGGCAGGCTGGGTTCTCCAGGGTGGAGGTGGGCGGGAGGGAACTTTTCTGGAGGAGTGCTTGACTGTGTAGGGAGGAGGAAGCAGGATGGGGTAGAGGGGAGAGTTGAACTTGCCATCACAATGTGGTCCTCAGCCAGTCCTGCAGCAGCCCGGAGCTGGAAGGGCTGGCAGAGCTGGACTGACCTGGGAGTTTGCACCCCAACATCTAACGATCGTCTGTGTGGGGTTCCCCTGCCCACACAGCCTCATGCAGACATCCCTCTTCAGCTAATGGCCAGCGAGTCCCCGAGAAGGACTCAGCTGCTTGCTTTTGGCCCCCAGCTCTCCCCACGGATGAGGAAGGCTCTTTCGACCCTGGAGGGAGAGGGGGACTGTGTATCACACCTGCCCATCCATCACAACCCCGTCTGGATCTATACGTGCAAGTGCCTAAAAGCACACCATAATCTGTCTCCTTCAGTCAGATCCACCTAAGGAGGATTCAAGTTCTAAAGCCAGACATGAAGACAAACCCCAGAGAGATACTCCCGCCAGAAGAGGACAGAAACCAACAGAAGGAAGGGAAGATTCATGTCTTTCAGTTCATGGGCATCTGGCTTATACTTACTGACAGCTGTGCAGGCTAGAATCTCCAGCACTATTAGATGGCTTCTCTTTCTCTCTGTAGAACTTTCCAGAACACATGGAGTTGTGTTTGCATGTGTCAAATGTGCTTGCCCTGTGACTTCAACACAATAGCAATAACTTTTATAAACATTGATTTGGCCACTCTGCATGGCATGTGGGATCTTAGTTCCCTGATTGGGGATCAAACCCATTCCCCCTGTACTGGGAACATGATCTTAACCACTGGACCTCCAGAGAAGTCCCCAACAATACTTTTTGGTAATATCACCCTGCCCCAGACACACTTCTTGTCAATATTCCTTGCATGCTCTGCTCTTGAGGAGCCCAGAAGTGCTGTATGTGGCAGAACATATAATATATAAAACAGAGTGTGCCAAGGGCTGTAAAAATGTAATAGTTGAGACCAGGTTGCTGTGCTGTGCTCAGTTGTGTCTGACCCCGTGACCTGGTGGACTGTAGCCCACCAGGCTCTTCTGACCATGAAAGTTTTTGGGCAAGAATACTGGAGCGGGTTGCCATTTCCTCCTCCAACGGCTCTTCCCCACCCAGAGATCAAACTCCCATCTCCAGCACTGGCAGGCAGATTCTTTACCTCTGTGCCACCTGGTAAGCCCCTGAGACTGGGTTAGAGGAGTTAATTTTGACCATTTGACCTGGTTCCTCTGTGACTTTGGTCGGTTTTCCTCTGAGAAAAGAATTGTCAGGCACACCCATGGAAGTTTTACTGAGTAAGGTACAAGAGTCACAACAGGTAGAATCCTTCAGAGTCTTACGAGGTTGACCATGAAGGTTTTCCTGTTCCGCTGAATTCATAATTTCATGGAACGTTTGTTGACAAAAACAGATGTTGATCTCATATAAAATGGAATGGGAAAGAGGAGCTTAAGAGCTTGAAGGACAGTTAGGGTGACTCTTCTGCCGCCAGAACCTTTCTCCCTAAAGCAGAGGGAGAATAATAGCTCTCTGATGTGATGTAAACCCTGGCAAAAATGAATGTTTTGTTACAAATGGCTTTTTTTTTTTTAAGTCAAGGCTTTTATGGAAAACACTCTTTTCAAAGAAAAAAAAGAAAAGACTGGATTCCTGTTGATGATGAATAGTCTAGGTTTTGCCTCAGATGTGCCCACGCTTCTCTGAGAATTGAGATTTGCCCAGTGGGGAGCACTCAGGTGACAGCTATAACGTGACAGGCTTGACTTCATGTCAAAGTGGGTGTGTTCCACATGAGCATGTGATGCCCAAGAGCAACTGTGAAGGCTGCGTGTGTGCAGGTCTGCCTTCCAGTGCTGTCCTTGAGATGTTGTCTCCGGTTAGCATCTGCAGAATGTTAGCTTCCAACCTCTGCTTTCCTGGTGCTTCTCCAATCATCTACTTTCATTGGCTTTCTTCCTTTTGGGGATCAGTGGTGTGTGTTGCTGGGTAACACAGCACAAGTGGATGATGAAATGCCCAGTGCTATGCATTCAATCACATTCCTAAAGGGAGAAAGTACATTTCTGGCAGGTTTTCCAGAAGTCAAAGCGTTACAAGACTATGCAAAGTTTGCCTCCAGAAGGACCTTTTATCGTAGATAAATTTATGGTTGAGTTTAAGGACATCTGACCTCTTCATAATATTGAGATTTCCATTCTGAAAGAATATGCTTCACCATCTTAATATTTCTTAATAAACCTGACATTTTCTACATATTCCTTAAATTTTTCTCTACATATTATATATTTGCTGCTGATGCTGCTGGGGTAAATGGGGGTATTTTCTTCCATTTATTTCCCGTACTAAGTTAATTCCACCTCAGTTTCTCTGAAAATGCAGCCAAACTTGAAAGTCAGAATCCTGAAATGACCTAAACCCCAGACTCCAAGCTGGTTTGAGTAGAGCTGCTTTGCTGCAACCAGTTTCCAGGAATTTCTTACCATAAAGTGGCTCCGATTCTCACGGCAGCCTGTCACTCCGAGAGGCAGACAGGGAGCCAGGATTCTTTATCATGAAATGGGGCCCATAACCCCTCCCTCTCAGGTTATTAGAGATAATGTTAAGCACCAAGCACAATGCTTGACATGTTGTTGATAATAAATCGATGGTTAAAAGTGCACATTCTGGGTTCAGGTCATATAGGTTCAAATTCCTGCAATCAGATGTTTCTTAGCTGTGTGTCCTTAGGCAAGTGACTCGACCTTGCTGAACCTCAAGCTATTTGATCTGTGAAATGAAGATGGCAATAGTATGGACTTTGGGGGCAGCTGTGGGAGTGACATGAGAATCCTTGCACAGGACTTATTGAGGCCCCAGTGTATGCTGAGTGCCAGGTGAATAGCTTCCCTTCCTTGGCCATTCCTGAGCCCCAAGGGCGCTGAATGAGTGACCTTGAATGAATGAAAGAACAAGGGAGTGAAAATATTAAACTGGAGGAATACAATGGTTTCTGCATAAAACCTGAATCCATAGTTACCAGTTCTGAGTCTCTGTTACAAAATTCTAAAAGAAAATCAAGACCAGTGGTTCTTAACTGGAGTCTCTTTTGCATCCAGGGGACATTTATCAGTGACTGGAGATATTTTCATTGTCACAACTACGAGAGTGTGTTATTGGCATTGAGGGGGCAGAGTCCAGGGATGCTGCTAAACATCCCACAGAACGAAGGACAGCTCCCACCACAGAGAATCATCCAGCTCCAGATTCCAGTCATGCTCAGGTTGACAAACTCAGGTCTAGGCATGCATTTATTTCTGGTCCCTTATAGTTTATTAGATTGTCAGATCCTCTGGTTTTGGATAAGATTATCTGATCCAGAAATTCCTGGTAATAACTAGCAACTTCTCAAGCTATAAAGCAGGTGCTTGATAGTTGTTCAGTCATGTCTGACTCTATGCGACTGCATAGACTGCAGAGCTTCATTCCCCTCTGTCCGTGGGATTCTCCAGGCAAGAATATTGGAGTGGGTTGGCATTTCCTCCTCCAGGGGGTCTTCCTGACCCACCAATCAAACTTGTGCCTCCTGCTTCTCCTGCATTGGCAGGCAGATTCCTTACCACTGAACCACCTGTTGTTGATGTTCAGTCACTAAGTCATGCCCGACTCTTTGCAACCCCATGGACTGCAGCACACCAGGCTTCCCTTCACCATCTACTGGAGCTTGCTGAAACTCATGTCCATTGAGTTGGTGATGACATCCAACCATCGCATCCTCTGTCGCCCCCTTCTCCTCCTGCCCTCATCTTTTCCCAGTATCAGGGTCTTTTCCAATGAGTTGGCTCTTCGCATCACATGGCCAGAGTGCCACCTGGGAATTCCTATAAAGCAGGTAACAGATGCCTCATAGGACCCCAAATATGCCGTGTTTCCTCTTTGACTTGCTAATTTTCTAGATACCCTGGTGGTAATGTACTGATTCAACTTCTTGGATCAAATATTCCTCAGGTCTAAGATTTGCTGTAATTAAACTTTGAGGAAATTGAAGCTTTTCCCTCTGAGAAAAAGCTCATGAGATGAGTGGTTCACACTTTCCAGTTAACCGTGGCCTCCCTGTGATTTTTCTTGCTGCTTCTGCTAACTTTGCTATTCCTTCTTATTCACTGATTCTTGTGTTTCCCAGTCTCCACTGATAGCTAAACAGTTGAAGAGCAGCAGGCAAGGCTTCTTGCAGCCCTGAGAATCTTTCCAGCTGGGGAACTTCAAGAGGACTTGGCTGCTGAAGTAGCCAGTGAGTGACACCATGAACAAAGCTTCTTATACCCAGGGGTTGGGGAGGGAATGGAATGTGAGAAGTCACCATTAAATTTTAAATGATTCTCAGAATGCAGGGACTAAAATGATGAGCATGTTTTAATTCATCAAATACTTTCTTGACAATCATCTAAGTTTAAAGAGACACACAATTGCAGAGACTGCTCGTTTGCTTTCCTCAATATCTACTCTCTACCATGCCATAATAATAGATTACACATGGTGACCCAGAGCAAATACTCTGTTTTCAGTCCTCCTTGCAGCTAGGTATGTCCTGTGGCTAAATTCTGGCCAGTAGGATGGGAATGGAAGCTTTGTGTGGTAGCTTCCAACAACACTCCCTGGTGAATGCCCTTTGTTTTTTACTTCCATTCTACTTTCTGAAGATAACTGTGATGGCTGGAGCTCAGCCAACATCTTGGACCATGAGTACTAGTGCTGTAGCTCAGGGATAAGAATCTGAAAAAAAATTGGATTCCTAAGGACTTATTGGCACAGAGCCACCTTACCTGGCCACCTCTGGACTTTTACCTGACAGCAAGAATTGTTCTATTTGTTCAAAGCCATCATTAATCAGCCTCAATGTCACCTTGATACCAAGAGCAGAAACTGAAGCTATAGCTCTCGTCTTGATTTCTGTGCCCGAGAATGTGTTTTCATTCATGAAAAGTCTTCTGACTTTATGAAGTGAGTTTCAGAGGCTTAGGAATGTTGTCCATGGAAAGTTCCTGTGAGATGGCAGAAAATGGAGAGGTTTTACACTCCACAGTAGATGCTCAAAAGATACGTTAATTCAGTGAATGATGTAGCAGGATGAAGCTAAACATTTGTGAGCTGGAAATCTGCTAGGCTCAAGCAAGGCCAGAATCTGAAAAGCTCTTGTTCTTCTCAATTTATTAACAATGACTTGAACAAAGGAAGGATGAGTTGGCCCAATGTGCCATGACTTGCTTTGGCATTCGTCAAGTTTTCCTTGAAATAAACACCCCCATACATTTGCCTGCCTTCTTGAAGGATATTTAATTTTTTTCTCTTTGTAAATTTAATTATATTCATTGTAGAAAACAATACAGAAAAGTTTAAGAAAGAAATAAAATGAGTGATAGTACTGCTACCTTCTTTATGATATTTTCATTTTAGTTTTTAGTGACTAGAATTTACACCCCCTCCCTAAGTTTTTCTCCTGCTTTCCCTAATTAAAGCATGTACAGGGCCCTGATCTTCTGTGACTGGAGAGGGGCACTGTGCTGGGACAGGGAGGCTGGCTAAGTTGCCTATGAGACCCTTCCTTTGTTGTCTTTATTTCCAGATCAGTGCTCACTGATGGAAGAAAAGAAGGACTTCTTCAGACTAGTGATGATTAGCCTGGGGTTCCCAGAATGACCCCAACCTGAGCTCTACCTGGGCTGTACCAGGCAGGTATGGTAAGGCCTCTTGTTAGTCACTCAGTTGTTTTTGACTCTTTGTGACCCCATGGCCTATAGCCCACCAGGCTCCCCTGTCCATGGGATTCTCCAGGCAAGAATAAGAATATCGGAATGGGTTACCATTCCCTTCTCCAGGGAATCTTCCCAACTCAGGGATCGAACCCGCATCTCCTGCATTACAGGCAGATTCTTTACCATCTGAGCCATGGGAAAGCCCTAAGGCCCAAAACATAATATGCACACGAATCACTTAAGGATCTGGTTGAAATGCAGACTCTGATCCCATGAGACCCAAGTGATGCTCATGCTGCTGGTTCAGACCACACCTGGAGTGGTGGGCCCTACAGGACGTCAAGGTTACTTTCGAGAATTTTGGCATAAGTGTCACCCAGACTTGTAACTTTTCTGGTCAGAAAGACCAGAGCATCTAACCTGGCAGAAAAACAGGGCCTTGGCAATGGGCATTTTGGGATAATGCTGTGCACACATGAGCAAAGACCATGGGGTTCTGGGTGAAAACCTTGACTAAACCCTAGATGGTAGGTGGAGGAAGGGCTGAGTCCAACCAAAGCCAAATTTCTTAAGATCTTTGCAGGACTAGGGCTTAGAGGTAAAATTAAGTTGATTTATGAAAAATAAGACCTTTGAGAACTAATACCCATAAAAGATGTCCTTTTCATTATAGGGGACTGGAATACAAAACTAGGACGTCAAGAAACACCTGGAGTAGCAGGCAAATTTAGCCTTGGAGTAGAGAAGAAGCAGGGCAAAGGCTAATAGACTTTTGACAAGAAAACGCACTGGTCATAGCAAACACCCTCTTCCAACAACACGAGAGAAGACTCTACAGATGGACATCACCAGATGGCCAACACTGAAATCAGATTGATTATATTCTTTGCAGCCAAAGATGGAGAAGCTCTATACAGTCAGCAAAACAAGACTGGAAGCTGACTGTGGCTCAGATCATGAATTCTTTATTGCCAAATTCAGACTTAAATTGAAGAAAGTAGGGAAAATCACTAGACCATTCAGGTATGACCTAAGTCAAATCCCTTATGATTGTATAATGGAAATGAGAAATAGATTTAAAGGACTAGATCTGATAGAGTGTCTGAAGAACTATGGACGGAAGTTCGTAACATTGTTCAGGAGGACAGGGATCAAGACCATCGCCAAGAAAAAGAAATGCAATAAAGTAAAATGGCTTCCTGAGGAGGCCTTAAAAATAGCTATGAAAAGAAGAGAAGCGAAAAGCAAATGAGAAAAGGAAAGATATTCCTATTTGAATGTGGAGTTCCAAAGAATAGCAAGGAGAGATAAGAAAGCCTTCCTCAGTGATCAGTGCGAAGAAACAGAGGAAAACAATAGAATGGGAAAGACTACAGAGATCTCTTCAAGAAAATTAGAGATACCAAGGGAATATTTCATGCAAAATGGGCACAATAAAAGACAGAAATTGTATGGACCTAACAGAAGCAGAAGATATTAAGAAGAGGTGGCAAGAAAACACAGAAGAACTATGCAAAAAAGATCTTCACGACCCAGATAATCACGATGGTGTGATCACTCACCTAGAGCCAGACATCCTGGAATGTGAAGTCAAGTGGGCCTTAAGCAGCATCACTACAAACAAAGCTAGTGGAGATGACAGAATTCTAGTTGAGCTATTTCAAATGCTAAAAGATGATGCTGTGAAAGTGCTGCACTCAATATGCCAGCAAATCTGGAAAGCTCAGCAGTGGCCACAAGACTGGAAAAGGTCAGTTTTCATTGGAATCCCAAAGAAAGGCAATGCCAAAGAATGCTCAAACTACTGCACAATTTCACTCATCTCACATGCTAGTAAAGTAATGCTCAAAATTCTCCAAGCCAGGCTTCAACAGTATGTGAACCATGAACTTCCAGATGTTCAGTTGGATTTAGAAAAGGCAGAGGAACCAGAGATCAAACTGCCAACATACATTGGATCATTAAAAAAGCAAGAGACTGGAACAACATCTATTTCTGCTTTGTTGACTATGCCAAAGCCTTTGACTATGTGGATCACCACACACTGTGGAAAATTCTGAAAGAGATGGGAATACCAGACCACCTGATCTGCCTCTTGAGAAATCTGTATGCAGATCAGGAAGCAACAGTTAGAACTGCACATGGAACAACCAACTGGTTCCAAATAGAGAGAGGAGTACGTCAAGGCTATATATTGTCACCCTGCTTATTTAACTTCTATGCAGAGTACATCATGAGAAACGCTGGGCTGGATAAAGCACAAGCCAGAACCAAGACAGCCGGGAGAAATATCAATAATCTCAGATATGCAGATGACACCACCCTTATGACAGAAAGCAAAGAAAAACTAAGGAGCCTCTTGATGAAAGTGAAAGAGGAGAGTGAAAAAGTTGGCTTAAAGCTCAACATTCAGAAAACTAAGATCATGGCATCTGGTCCCAACACTTCATGACAAATAGATGGGGAAACGTGGAAACAGTGACAGACTTAATTTTGGGGGGCTCCAAAATCACTGCAGATGGTGACTGCAGCCATGAAATTAAAAGATGCTTACTCCTTGGAAGGAAAGTTATGACCAACCTAGACAGCATATTAAAAAGTAGAGACATTATTTTGCCAACAAAGGTCCATCTAGTCAAAATTATCATTTTTCCTGTAATCATGTATGGATGTGAGAAAGCTGAGCACCGAAGTATTGAAGCTTTTGAACTGTGGTGTTGGAGAAGACTCTTGAGAGTCCCTTGGACTGCAAGGAGATCCAACCAGACCATCCTAAAGGAAATGAGTCCTGAATATTCATTGGAAGGACTGATGCTGAAGCTGAAACTCCAATACTCTGGCCATGTGATGGAAAGAACTGACTCATTTGAAAAGACCCTGATGCTGGGAAAGATTGAAGGTGGGAGGAGAAGGGGATGACAGAGGATGAGATGGTTGGTGGCATCACTGACTCAATGGACATGAGTTTGAGTAAACTCTGGGAGTTGGTGATGGACAGGGAGGCCTGGTGTGCTGCAGTCCATGGGGTTGCAAAGAGTTGGACACGACTGAGTGACTGAACTGAATTGATGAAAAATAAAGAAGTGTTCACTTTTTTACAAACATGAATTTGGAGAATGAAACATTTCATACTCTGTCATGATGTACATTAAATAAGTTTGCAGCATGCGGCATAAACATTTTAAAAATCTTGTTTTGCTTCTGATCATGGTATTATGAGGGCTTTCCTGGTGGCTGAGCAGTAAAGAATCTGCCTGCAATGCAGGAACCCCGGGTTAGATCCCTGAGTCGTGAAGATCCTCAGGAGGATGGCATGGCAACCCACTCCAGTACTCTTGCCTAGAGAATTCCATGGACAGAGGAGCTCGGCAGGCTACAGTCCACGGGGTCACACAGAGTCGGACGCTATTGACGTGACTAAGCAGCAGCAGCATGATATAATGGACGTTTTCCCAACTCTGAAAATAACACACCTTTAACAATTCCATTCTAGGACAGTGAGGGCCTGGTCCGGTGTGTTCAGCACTGTGTTTTCAGTACTCAGCACAGTGGCTGGCATGGCGTGGAGGCTCATGGGTTATTTGTTCATTCACTCAAGCGCAGACATGCCCTGATGGATGATCTGTCTGCGGCGGGCCACTTAGGTTGTTTCAGGTTTATAAATCATGCTCTGATTTGGCATTCTTGGTGGAAACTTTGGTCCACACGCTTGACTGTTTCCTTAGATATCAGCAGAAGCCAGTGAATTCACCGATCAGTGAATATGCAGAACTGAAGGTGAATTTAATTCATCTTTCAGTTTCTCATAAAACCCTTGCTTGGTGGTGTAGTCGCTAAGTCGTGTCCAGCTCTGGCGACCCCATGGACTGTAACCCTTGCTCCCTGCTCTGCAAAAACCCACATGATACAGACATAAACTCAATTTCGTATGATCCAGATTCTTCTTAAAATTTATTCCAAGGGTTAATCCACTGAAAGACTTGAATTACAGAGCTTAAGTTCGTGTAAGTTTAGCCCAATTTAATAAGAACTTAGATATCAATGAAGAGAAAGGTGAGATTTTTTTTCCTCTATGACGTGGTCATGTATGGATGTGAGAGTTGGACTGTGAAGAAGGCTGAGCGCCAAAGAATTGATGTTTTTGAACTGTAGTGTTGGAGAAGACTCTTGAGAGTCCCTTGGACTGCAAGGAGATCCAACCAGTCCATTGTGAAGGAGATCAGCCCTGGGATTTCTTCGGAAGGAATGATGCTAAAGCTGAAACTCCAGTACTGTGGCCACCTCATGCGAAGAGTTGACTCATTAGAAAAGACTCTGATGCTGGGAGGGATTGGGGGCAGAAGGAGAAGGGGATGACAGAGGATGAGATGGCTGGATGGCATCACTGACTCGATGGATGTGAGTCTGAGTGAACTCCGGGAGTTGGTGATAGACAGGGAGGCCTGGCGTGCTGTGATTCATGGGGTCGCAAAGAGTCGGACACGACTGAGCGACTGAACTGAACTGAACTGATTACGTGGCGCCATCTAGTGGTTCCTGCAGAGAATGCAAGAACAAAAACTGGAGGATTAAAATGAATGGCGCTCTTTTAAATTTCCTTCCCTTCTCCTTGTCCAATGGATCACAAGAAATAGCTCCAGAAGGCATGAGAAGCAAGCAAAAACAATGCCCAGCTGTGGATGTGTCTGGTGGTGAAAGTAAAGTCTGATGCTGTAAAGAACAACAATGTATAGGAACCTGGAACATTAGGTCCATGAATCAAGGTAAATTGGAAGTGATCAAACAGGAGGTGGCAGGAGTGAACATCAACATTTGAGGAATCAGTGAACTAAAATGGATAGGAATGGGTGAATTTAATTCAGATGACCATTAGATCTACTACTGTGGGCAAGAATCCTTTAGAAGAAACGGAGTAGCCCTCATAGTCAACAAAAGAGTCAACAATGCAGTACTTGGGTGCAATCTCAAAAATGACAAAATGATCTCGGCTTGTTTCCAAGGCAAACCATTCAGTATCACAGTAACCCAAGTATACGTGCCAATCACTAATGCCGAAGAAGCTGAAGTTGAACATGAAGACCTACAAGACGTTCTAGAACTAACACCAAAAAAAAAGATGTCCTTTTCATCATAGGGGACTGGAATGTAAAAGTAGGAAGTCAAGAGATACCTGGAGTAACAGGCAAGTTTGGCCTTGGAGTACAAAATGAAGCAGGACAAAGGCTAACAGAGTTTTACTAAGAGAACGCACAATCATACCAAGCACCCTCTTCCAACACAACAGATAACTCTAGACATGCATCTCACCAGATGTTCAATACCAAAATCAGATTAATTATATTCTTTGCAGCCAAAGATGGAGAAGCTCTATACAGTCAACAAAAACAAGACCAGGAGCTGACTGTGGCCCAGATCATGAACTCTTTATTGCCAAATTCAGACTTAAATTGAAGAAAGTGGGAAAAACCACTAGCCATTCAGGTATGACCTAAATGAAAACCCTCATGATTATACAGTGGAAGTGACAAATAGATTCAAGGGGTTAGATCTGATAAACAGAGTGCCTGAAGAACTATGGATGGAGGTTTGTAACATTGTATAGGAGGCAGTGATCAAAACCATCCCCAAGAAAAAGAAATGCAAAAAGGCAAAAATGGTTTTCTGAGGAGCCCTCACAAATAGCTGAGAAAAGAAGAGAAGCTAAAGGCAAAGTAGAAAAGGAAAGATATAGCTATCTGAATGCAGAGTTCCAAAGAATAGCAAGGAGAGATACGAAAGCCTTCCTCAGTGATCAGTGCCAAGAAATAAGAGAAAACCAACAGAAATAGAGGAAAGACTAGAGATATCGTCAAGAAAATTAGAGATACCAAGGGAAATTTTCATGCAAAGATGCGCACAATAAAGGACAGAAATGGTATGGAGCTAAAAGAAGCAGAAAATATTAAGAAGAGGTAGTAAGAATACACAGAAGAACTACACAAACAAAGATCTTATGACCCGGATAACTGCAATGGCATGATCATTCACCAAGAGCAAGGCTTTCTGGGGTGTGAAGTCAAGTTCAACACTATGAACAAAGCAAGTGGAGATAATGGAATTCCAGTTGAGTTAATTCAAGTCCTAAAAGATGGTGCTGTTAAAGTGCTACACTCAATATGTTGACAAACTTGGAACCCCCAGCACTGGCCACAGGACTGGAAAACGTCAATTTTCATACCAATCCCAAAAAAGAGCAATGCCAAAGAATGTTCAAACTACCACACAATTGCACTTATCTTACACGCTATCAAAGCAATCCACAAAATTCTTCAAGCCAGGCTTCAACAGTACGTAAACTGTGGACTTTCAGATGTTCAAGCTGGGTTTAGAAAAGGCAGAGGAACCAGAGATCAAATTGCCAACATCTGTTGGATCATCAAAAAAGCAAGAGAGTTCCAGAAAAACATCTACTCCTGCTTCATTGACTATGCCAAAGCCTTTGACTATGTGTATCACAACAAACTGTGGGAAATTCTGAAAGAGATGGGAATACCAGGCCACCTTACCTGCCTCATAAGAAACCTGTATGCAGGTCAAGAAGCAATGGTCAGAACTGGACATGGAACAACAGACTAGTTCCAAATTGGGAAAGAAGTACGTCAAAGCTGTATATTGTCACCCTGCTTATTTAACTTACATGCAGAGCATATCATGGGAAATGCCAGGCTGGATGAAGCACAAGCTGGAGTCAAGATTATGGAGAGAAATATCAATAACCCCAGATATGCAGATGAGTCACTGTCATTCATGGAGAGATGTTAACTAGTGTGTCTCATTTCTTCTACTTTTTAATTTTCTAGTATTACTGATTTTGATTCACTCAATTTCTATTCTATAAGAACTTTACCAATAATTTTTTCAACATACAGATATATTATTAAGAAAATCTATTACTATCTAACTAATCTATTACTATCTAAAATCTAACTTATTTTACACTTAATTATGCCTTACAGTACTCTGTGTTCTAGAGACCATGGTTTTAAAAACACTGTTGAATGAATGCTACTACTTTAATTAACGCACAAACCTAGACAACATTAGAAAGCAAAGACATCACTTTGTCAACAAAGGTCCGTACAGCAAAAGCCATGATTTTTTCAGTGGTGACATACGGATGTGAGAGTTGGACCATAAAGAAGGCTGAGTGCAGAACTGATGCTTTCAAAGAGTGGTTCTGGAAAAGACACCTGAGAGTCCCTTGGACAGCAAAGAGATCAAAGCAGTCAATCCTGAAGGAAATCAACCCTGAATGCTCACTGGAAGGACTGATGCTGAAACTAAATTTTCAATACCTTGGGCAATCTGGTGTGAAGAGCCAACTCACTGGAAAAGACCCTGATGCTGGGAAAGATTGAGGGCAGGAGGAGAAGGAGACAGCAGAGGATGAGATGGTTGGATGGCACTGCTGATTCAATGGACATGAACTTGGGCAAACTCCCGGAGATGGTGAGGCACAGGGAGGCCTGGCGTGCTGTGACTGGAGTTGGACCTGACTTAGCAACTGAACATCACCAACAGCAACAACTACTTTAATTACAATGAGATGGTCTTTCCTCAAATTATCACTATCTTCAGAACTGATTTTTTAAGCCTTGGATAGACATCATAAACCTATATAAGAAATGATAGCCTGTGGGTGACTAACTGTTTCCACGTGAAAATAGAATAAGTCTAGGACCTCACTGGATCCAAAGAGCAGAGTGCCATGGGGCAAGAATGAACACAACACAAAAATATTCACTTTAAAAAATAGGAATTGTCAGGTCTCCATCACTTAAGAGATGCCAAAGAAGCCAGCAAGAAATGTAAAAGTGAAACTTTAAACTCTGTGTCAACACAAGGGCCCCTCTATCATCTCACATCCAACCACGTCAATGGTTTAAAACGGTTGTTCTGAAATGTGCCCTGAGAATCCCGGAAGTCCAGAGACCCACTGGGCCAGGGGGTCCAAGAGGTCAAAACTATTTTCACAACAACTCTGAACGTTACTTCCGTTCTCATTCTGTTCTGAGTGCACACTGGAGTTCATCAGAGACAGGTCCCTGGTGGCTTAGAGGTTAAAGCATCTGCCTCCAATGCGGGAGACTCAGGTTTGATCCCTGGGTCGGGAAAATCCCCTGGAGAAGGAAATGGCAATCCACTCCAGTATTCTTGCCCGGAGAAGCCTAGTAGGTTACAGTGCACGGGGTCGCGAAGAGTCGGACACGACTGAGCGACTTCACCTTCAATGACTAATGGAATTAGCCATCATGATTGTGTGCACTTGTATTTTTACATGTTCAGTTTCTTTCCCAGGAGTCTCCTGTGGAGGGGAGGGTTGGCGGTGGCCTGCTGCAGGGTTGGGGGCACTGAGAGCAGCAGTGCGTGCAGGGGGCCTTTTGAAGGAGGTCACCATTATCTTCTATCCTCAGGCCAAACAACAGGGAGGGAACACAGCCCTGCCCAGCAGCAGAAAATTGGATTAAAGATTTATTGAGCATGGCCCCACCCATCAGAATAAGACTCAGTTTCCCCCTCAGTCAGCCTCTCTCATCAGGAAGCTTCCATAAGCCTCTTATCCTTCTCAATCAGAGGGCAGACAGAATGAAAATCACAGTCACAGAAAACTAACCAATCTGATCACACCGACCACAGCCTTGTCTCGTTCAGTTCAGTCACTTAGTCGTGTCCGACTCTTGGCGACCCCATGAACCGCAGCACGCTAGGCCTCCCTGTCCATCACCACCTCCCAGAGTTTACACAAACTCATGTCCATTGAGTTGGTGATGCCATCCAACCATCTCATCCTCTGTCGTCTCCTCCTCCTGCCCTCAATCTTTCCCAGCATCAGGGTCTTTTCAAATGAATCAGCTCTTTGCATCAGGTGGCCAAGTACTGGAGTTCCAGTTTGAACATCAGTCCTTCCAATGCACACCCAGGACTGATCTCCTTTAGGATGGACTGGTTGGATCTCCTTGCAGTCCAAAGGACTCTCAAGAATGTTCTCCAACACCACAGTTCAAAAGCATCAAATCTTCAGCTCTCAGCTTTCTTTATGGTCCAACTCTCACATCCATACATGACTACAGAAAAACCGTGAAAGTGAAAGTCGCTCAGTCGTATCCGACTCTTTGCGACCCCATCGACTATACAGTCCATGGAATTCTCCAGGCCAGAACACTGGAGTGGGTAGCTATTCCCTTCTCCAGGGCATTTTCCCAACACAGGGATCAAACCCAGGTCTCCCGCATTGCAGGCAGACGATTTACCTTCTGAGCCACCAGGGAAGCCTTGACTAGATGGACTGATGTTGGCAAAGTAATGTCTCTGCTTTTTAATATGCTATCCTAGGTTGGTCATAAATTGCCTTCCAAGGAGCAAGCGTCTTTTAATTCCATGGCTGCAATCACCATCTGCAGTGATTTTGGAGCCCAGAAAAATAAAGTGAGCCACTGTTTCCACTGTTTCCCCATCTATTTGCCATGAAGTGATGGAACCAAATGCCATGATCTTAGTTTTCTGAATGTTGAGCTTTAAGCCAACTTTTTCACTTTCCTCTTTCACTTTCATCAAGAGGCTCTTTCGTTCTTCTTCACTTTCTGCCATATGAGTGGTGTCATCTGCATATCTGAAGTTATTGATATTTCTCCTGGCAATCTTAATTTCAGCTTGTGCTTCTTCCAAACCAGCTTTTCATAGTGTATTCTGTGTATAAGTTAAATAAGCAGGGTGACAATACACAGCCTTGACGTACTTTTTTGTCTAACTAAATGAAATTATGAGCCATGCCGTGAAGGGCCACCCAAGATGGATGGGTCATGGTGGAATGTTCTGACAAAACATGGTCCACTGGAGAAGGGAATGTCAAACCACTTCAGTATTCTTACCCTGAGAACCCCATGAACAGTATGAAAAGAAAGGCAAAAACATAGGACAGTGAAAGATGAACTACCCAGATTGGTAGGTGCCCAATATGCTACTGGAGATCAATGGAGAAATAACTCCAGAAAAAATGAACAGATGGAGCCAAAGCAAAAAAACACCTAGTTGTGGATGTGACTCCTGATGGAAGTCAAGTCCAAGGCTGTAAAGAGCAATACTGCATAGGAACCTGGAATGTTAGGTCCATGAATCAAGGCAGATTGGAAGCAGGCAAACAGGAGATGGCAAGAGTGAACGTCGACATTTTAGGAATCAGCGAACTAAAATGGACTGGTTTGTGGTTTAGCCCCTAAGTCGTGTCTGACTCTTGTGACACCATGGACTGTAGCTCGCCAGGCTCCTCTGGCCATAGGATTTTCCGAGCAAGAATGCTGGAGTGGGTTGCCATTTCCTTCTCCAGGAGATCTTCCTGGCCCAAGCATTGAACCCAGGTTTCCTGCACTGCTGGCAGATTCTTTACCAACTGAGCTACAAGGGAAGCCCCAAATGGAGTGGAATGGAATTATATCTACTACTGGAATGATATTATATCTACTACTGTGAGAAAAAATCCCTTAGAAGAAATAGTGTAGCCATCAGTAACACTGAAGAAGCTGAAGTTGAATGATTCTGTGAAGACCTACAAGACCTTTTAGAATTAACACCCTAAAAAGATGTTCTTTTCAGTATAGGAGACTGGAATGCAAAACTAAGAAGTCACGAGATACCTGGAGTAACAGGCAAATTTGGCCTTGGAGTACAAAATGAAGCAGAGCAAAGACTAATAGACTTTTGCCAAAAAAAAAAAAAAAAACCCATGAACCGCAGCACGCTAGGCCTCCCTGTCCATCACCACCTCCCAGAGTTTATACAAACTCATGTCCATTGAGTTGGTGATGCCATCCAACCATCTCATCCTCTGTCGTCTCCTCCTCCTGCCCTCAATCTTTCCCAGCATCAGGGTCTTTTCAAATGAATCAGCTCTTTGCATCAGGTGGCCAAGTACTGGAGTTCCAGTTTGAACATCAGTCCTTCCAATGCACACCCAGGACTGATCTCCTTTAGGATGGACTGGTTGGATCTCCTTGCAGTCCAAAGGACTCTCAAGAATGTTCTCCAACACCACAGTTCAAAAGCATCAAATCTTCAGCTCTCAGCTTTCTTTATGGTCCAACTCTCACATCCATACATGACTACAGAAAAACCGTGAAAGTGAAAGTCGCTCAGTCGTATCCGACTCTTTGCGACCCCATCGACTATACAGTCCATGGAATTCTCCAGGCCAGAACACTGGAGTGGGTAGCTATTCCCTTCTCCAGGGCATTTTCCCAACACAGGGATCAAACCCAGGTCTCCCGCATTGCAGGCAGACGATTTACCTTCTGAGCCACCAGGGAAGCCTTGACTAGATGGACTGATGTTGGCAAAGTAATGTCTCTGCTTTTTAATATGCTATCCTAGGTTGGTCATAAATTGCCTTCCAAGGAGCAAGCGTCTTTTAATTCCATGGCTGCAATCACCATCTGCAGTGATTTTGGAGCCCAGAAAAATAAAGTGAGCCACTGTTTCCACTGTTTCCCCATCTATTTGCCATGAAGTGATGGAACCAAATGCCATGATCTTAGTTTTCTGAATGTTGAGCTTTAAGCCAACTTTTTCACTTTCCTCTTTCACTTTCATCAAGAGGCTCTTTCGTTCTTCTTCACTTTCTGCCATATGAGTGGTGTCATCTGCATATCTGAAGTTATTGATATTTCTCCTGGCAATCTTAATTTCAGCTTGTGCTTCTTCCAAACCAGCTTTTCATAGTGTATTCTGTGTATAAGTTAAATAAGCAGGGTGACAATACACAGCCTTGACGTACTTTTTTGTCTAACTAAATGAAATTATGAGCCATGCCGTGAAGGGCCACCCAAGATGGATGGGTCATGGTGGAATGTTCTGACAAAACATGGTCCACTGGAGAAGGGAATGTCAAACCACTTCAGTATTCTTACCCTGAGAACCCCATGAACAGTATGAAAAGAAAGGCAAAAACATAGGACAGTGAAAGATGAACTACCCAGATTGGTAGGTGCCCAATATGCTACTGGAGATCAATGGAGAAATAACTCCAGAAAAAATGAACAGATGGAGCCAAAGCAAAAAAACACCTAGTTGTGGATGTGACTCCTGATGGAAGTCAAGTCCAAGGCTGTAAAGAGCAATACTGCATAGGAACCTGGAATGTTAGGTCCATGAATCAAGGCAGATTGGAAGCAGGCAAACAGGAGATGGCAAGAGTGAACGTCGACATTTTAGGAATCAGCGAACTAAAATGGACTGGTTTGTGGTTTAGCCCCTAAGTCGTGTCTGACTCTTGTGACACCATGGACTGTAGCTCGCCAGGCTCCTCTGGCCATAGGATTTTCCGAGCAAGAATGCTGGAGTGGGTTGCCATTTCCTTCTCCAGGAGATCTTCCTGGCCCAAGCATTGAACCCAGGTTTCCTGCACTGCTGGCAGATTCTTTACCAACTGAGCTACAAGGGAAGCCCCAAATGGAGTGGAATGGAATTATATCTACTACTGGAATGATATTATATCTACTACTGTGAGAAAAAATCCCTTAGAAGAAATAGTGTAGCCATCAGTAACACTGAAGAAGCTGAAGTTGAATGATTCTGTGAAGACCTACAAGACCTTTTAGAATTAACACCCTAAAAAGATGTTCTTTTCAGTATAGGAGACTGGAATGCAAAACTAAGAAGTCACGAGATACCTGGAGTAACAGGCAAATTTGGCCTTGGAGTACAAAATGAAGCAGAGCAAAGACTAATAGACTTTTGCCAAAAAAAAAAAAAAAAAAAATGCACTGGTCATAGCAAACACCCGCTTCCAACAATACAAGAGAAGACTCTACACATGGACATCACCAGATGGTCAACACCGAAATCAAACTGATTACATTCTTTACAGCCAAAAATGAAGAAGCTCTATACAGTCAGCAAAAACAAGACTGGGCGCTGACTCTGGCTCAGATCATGAACTCTTTATTGCCAAATTCAGACTTAAATTGAAGAAAGTGGGAAAAACCACTAGCCATTCAGGTATGACCTAAATGAAAACCCTCATGATTATACAGTGGAAGTGACAAATAGATTCAAGGGGTTAGATCTGATAAACAGAGTGCCTGAAGAACTATGGATGGAGGTTTGTAACATTGTATAGGAGGCAGTGATCAAAACCATCCCCAAGAAAAAGAAATGCAAAAAGGCAAAAATGGTTTTCTGAGGAGCCCTCACAAATAGCTGAGAAAAGAAGAGAAGCTAAAGACAAAGTAGAAAAGGAAAGATATAGCTATCTGAATGCAGAGTTCCAAAGAATAGCAAGGAGAGATACGAAAGCCTTCCTCAGTGATCAGTGCCAAGAAATAAGAGAAAACCAACAGAAATAGAGGAAAGACTAGAGATATCGTCAAGAAAATTAGAGATACCAAGGGAAATTTTCATGCAAAGATGCGCACAATAAAGGACAGAAATGGTATGGAGCTAAAAGAAGCAGAAAATATTAAGAAGAGGTAGTAAGAATACACAGAAGAACTACACAAACAAAGATCTTATGACCCGGATAACTGCAATGGTATGATCATTCACCAAGAGCAAGGCTTTCTGGGGTGTGAAGTCAAGTTCAACACTATGAACAAAGCAAGTGGAGATAATGGAATTCCAGTTGAGTTAATTCAAGTCCTAAAAGATGGTGCTGTTAAAGTGCTACACTCAATATGTTGACAAACTTGGAACCCCCAGCACTGGCCACAGGACTGGAAAACGTCAATTTTCATACCAATCCCAAAAAAGAGCAATGCCAAAGAATGTTCAAACTACCACACAATTGCACTTATCTTACACGCTATCAAAGCAATCCACAAAATTCTTCAAGCCAGGCTTCAACAGTACGTAAACTGTGGACTTTCAGATGTTCAAGCTGGGTTTAGAAAAGGCAGAGGAACCAGAGATCAAATTGCCAACATCTGTTGGATCATCAAAAAAGCAAGAGAGTTCCAGAAAAACATCTACTCCTGCTTCATTGACTATGCCAAAGCCTTTGACTATGTGTATCACAACAAACTGTGGGAAATTCTGAAAGAGATGGGAATACCAGGCCACCTTACCTGCCTCATAAGAAACCTGTATGCAGGTCAAGAAGCAATGGTCAGAACTGGACATGGAACAACAGACTAGTTCCAAATTGGGAAAGAAGTACGTCAAAGCTGTATATTGTCACCCTGCTTATTTAACTTACATGCAGAGCATATCATGGGAAATGCCAGGCTGGATGAAGCACAAGCTGGAGTCAAGATTATGGAGAGAAATATCAATAACCCCAGATATGCAGATGAGTCACTGTCATTCATGGAGAGATGTTAACTAGTGTGTCTCATTTCTTCTACTTTTTAATTTTCTAGTATTACTGATTTTGATTCACTCAATTTCTATTCTATAAGAACTTTACCAATAATTTTTTCAACATACAGATATATTATTAAGAAAATCTATTACTATCTAACTAATCTATTACTATCTAAAATCTAACTTATTTTACACTTAATTATGCCTTACAGTACTCTGTGTTCTAGAGACCATGGTTTTAAAAACACTGTTGAATGAATGCTACTACTTTAATTAACGCACAAACCTAGACAACATTAGAAAGCAAAGACATCACTTTGTCAACAAAGGTCCGTACAGCAAAAGCCATGATTTTTTCAGTGGTGACATACGGATGTGAGAGTTGGACCATAAAGAAGGCTGAGTGCAGAACTGATGCTTTCAAAGAGTGGTTCTGGAAAAGACACCTGAGAGTCCCTTGGACAGCAAAGAGATCAAAGCAGTCAATCCTGAAGGAAATCAACCCTGAATGCTCACTGGAAGGACTGATGCTGAAACTAAATTTTCAATACCTTGGGCAATCTGGTGTGAAGAGCCAACTCACTGGAAAAGACCCTGATGCTGGGAAAGATTGAGGGCAGGAGGAGAAGGAGACAGCAGAGGATGAGATGGTTGGATGGCACTGCTGATTCAATGGACATGAACTTGGGCAAACTCCCGGAGATGGTGAGGCACAGGGAGGCCTGGCGTGCTGTGACTGGAGTTGGACCTGACTTAGCAACTGAACATCACCAACAGCAACAACTACTTTAATTACAATGAGATGGTCTTTCCTCAAATTATCACTATCTTCAGAACTGATTTTTTAAGCCTTGGATAGACATCATAAACCTATATAAGAAATGATAGCCTGTGGGTGACTAACTGTTTCCACGTGAAAATAGAATAAGTCTAGGACCTCACTGGATCCAAAGAGCAGAGTGCCATGGGGCAAGAATGAACACAACACAAAAATATTCACTTTAAAAAATAGGAATTGTCAGGTCTCCATCACTTAAGAGATGCCAAAGAAGCCAGCAAGAAATGTAAAAGTGAAACTTTAAACTCTGTGTCAATACAAGGGCCCCTCTATCATCTCACATCCAACCACGTCAATGGTTTAAAACGGTTGTTCTGAAATGTGCCCTGAGAATCCCGGAAGTCCAGAGACCCACTGGGCCAGGGGGTCCAAGAGGTCAAAACTATTTTCACAACAACTCTGAACGTTACTTCCGTTCTCATTCTGTTCTGAGTGCACACTGGAGTTCATCAGAGACAGGTCCCTGGTGGCTTAGAGGTTAAAGCATCTGCCTCCAATGCGGGAGACTCAGGTTTGATCCCTGGGTCGGGAAAATCCCCTGGAGAAGGAAATGGCAATCCACTCCAGTATTCTTGCCTGGAGAAGCCTAATAGGTTACAGTGAACAGGGTCGCGCGAAGAGTCGGACACGACTGAGCGACTTCACCTTCAATGACTAATGGAATTAGCCATCATGATTGTGTGCACTTGTATTTTTACATGTTCAGTTTCTTTCCCAGGAGTCTCCTGTGGAGGGGAGGGTTGGCGGTGGCCTGCTGCAGGGTTGGGGGCACTGAGAGCAGCAGTGCGTGCAGGGGGCCTTTTGAAGGAGGTCACCATTATCTTCTATCCTCAGGCCAAACAACAGGGAGGGAACACAGCCCTGCCCAGCAGCAGAAAATTGGATTAAAGATTTATTGAGCATGGCCCCACCCATCAGAATAAGACTCAGTTTCCCCCTCAGTCAGCCTCTCTCATCAGGAAGCTTCCATAAGCCTCTTATCCTTCTCAATCAGAGGGCAGACAGAATGAAAATCACAGTCACAGAAAACTAACCAATCTGATCACACTGACCACAGCCTTGTCTCGTTCAGTTCAGTCACTTAGTCGTGTCCGACTCTTGGCGACCCCATGAACCGCAGCACGCTAGGCCTCCCTGTCCATCACCACCTCCCAGAGTTTATACAAACTCATGTCCATTGAGTTGGTGATGCCATCCAACCATCTCATCCTCTGTCGTCTCCTCCTCCTGCCCTCAATCTTTCCCAGCATCAGGGTCTTTTCAAATGAATCAGCTCTTTGCATCAGGTGGCCAAGTACTGGAGTTCCAGTTTGAACATCAGTCCTTCCAATGCACACCCAGGACTGATCTCCTTTAGGATGGACTGGTTGGATCTCCTTGCAGTCCAAAGGACTCTCAAGAATGTTCTCCAACACCACAGTTCAAAAGCATCAAATCTTCAGCTCTCAGCTTTCTTTATGGTCCAACTCTCACATCCATACATGACTACAGAAAAACCGTGAAAGTGAAAGTCGCTCAGTCGTATCCGACTCTTTGCGACCCCATCGACTATACAGTCCATGGAATTCTCCAGGCCAGAACACTGGAGTGGGTAGCTATTCCCTTCTCCAGGGCATTTTCCCAACACAGGGATCAAACCCAGGTCTCCCGCATTGCAGGCAGACGATTTACCTTCTGAGCCACCAGGGAAGCCTTGACTAGATGGACTGATGTTGGCAAAGTAATGTCTCTGCTTTTTAATATGCTATCCTAGGTTGGTCATAAATTGCCTTCCAAGGAGCAAGCGTCTTTTAATTCCATGGCTGCAATCACCATCTGCAGTGATTTTGGAGCCCAGAAAAATAAAGTGAGCCACTGTTTCCACTGTTTCCCCATCTATTTGCCATGAAGTGATGGAACCAAATGCCATGATCTTAGTTTTCTGAATGTTGAGCTTTAAGCCAACTTTTTCACTTTCCTCTTTCACTTTCATCAAGAGGCTCTTTCGTTCTTCTTCACTTTCTGCCATATGAGTGGTGTCATCTGCATATCTGAAGTTATTGATATTTCTCCTGGCAATCTTAATTTCAGCTTGTGCTTCTTCCAAACCAGCTTTTCATAGTGTATTCTGTGTATAAGTTAAATAAGCAGGGTGACAATACACAGCCTTGACGTACTTTTTTGTCTAACTAAATGAAATTATGAGCCATGCCGTGAAGGGCCACCCAAGATGGATGGGTCATGGTGGAATGTTCTGACAAAACATGGTCCACTGGAGAAGGGAATGTCAAACCACTTCAGTATTCTTACCCTGAGAACCCCATGAACAGTATGAAAAGAAAGGCAAAAACATAGGACAGTGAAAGATGAACTACCCAGATTGGTAGGTGCCCAATATGCTACTGGAGATCAATGGAGAAATAACTCCAGAAAAAATGAACAGATGGAGCCAAAGCAAAAAAACACCTAGTTGTGGATGTGACTCCTGATGGAAGTCAAGTCCAAGGCTGTAAAGAGCAATACTGCATAGGAACCTGGAATGTTAGGTCCATGAATCAAGGCAGATTGGAAGCAGGCAAACAGGAGATGGCAAGAGTGAACGTCGACATTTTAGGAATCAGCGAACTAAAATGGACTGGTTTGTGGTTTAGCCCCTAAGTCGTGTCTGACTCTTGTGACACCATGGACTGTAGCTCGCCAGGCTCCTCTGGCCATAGGATTTTCCGAGCAAGAATGCTGGAGTGGGTTGCCATTTCCTTCTCCAGGAGATCTTCCTGGCCCAAGCATTGAACCCAGGTTTCCTGCACTGCTGGCAGATTCTTTACCAACTGAGCTACAAGGGAAGCCCCAAATGGAGTGGAATGGAATTATATCTACTACTGGAATGATATTATATCTACTACTGTGAGAAAAAATCCCTTAGAAGAAATAGTGTAGCCATCAGTAACACTGAAGAAGCTGAAGTTGAATGATTCTGTGAAGACCTACAAGACCTTTTAGAATTAACACCCTAAAAAGATGTTCTTTTCAGTATAGGAGACTGGAATGCAAAACTAAGAAGTCACGAGATACCTGGAGTAACAGGCAAATTTGGCCTTGGAGTACAAAATGAAGCAGAGCAAAGACTAATAGACTTTTGCCAAAAAAAAAAAAAAAAAAAATGCACTGGTCATAGCAAACACCCGCTTCCAACAATACAAGAGAAGACTCTACACATGGACATCACCAGATGGTCAACACCGAAATCAAACTGATTACATTCTTTACAGCCAAAAATGAAGAAGCTCTATACAGTCAGCAAAAACAAGACTGGGAGCTGACTCTGGCTCAGATCATGAACTCTTTATTGCCAAATTCAGATGTAAATCGAAGAAAGTAGGGAAAATCACTAGACCATACAGGTATGACTCAAATCAAATCCCTTATGATTATATAGTGGAAGTGAGAAATAGATTCAAGGGATTAGATTTGATAGACAAAGTGCCTGAAGAACTATGGATGGAGGTTCGTGACACTGTACAGGAGACAGTGATCAAGACCATTCCCAAGAAAAAGAAATGCAAAAAGGCAAAATGGTTTTCTGAAGAGCCCTTACAAATAGCTGTGAAAAGAAGAGAAGCGAAGGCAGAGGAGAAAGGGAAAGATATACCCATTTGAATGCAGAGTTCCAAAGAATAGCAAGGAGATATTTTTTAAAAAAAGCCTTCCTCAGTGATCAGTGCAAAGAAATAGAGGAAAACAACAGAATGGGAAAGACTAGAGATCTCTTCAAGAAAATTAGAGATACTAGGGGAACATTTCATGCATAATGGGCTCAATAAAGGACTGAAATGCTATGGACCTAACAGAAGAAGAAAATATCTAAAGAAGGGTCAAGAATACACAGAAAAACTATAAAAGATCTTCACAACTCAGATAATAACAATGGTATTATCACTCACCTAGAGCCAGACATCCTGGAATGTGAAGTCAAGTGGGCCTTAGGAAGCATCACTACAAACAAAGCTAGTGAAGGTGATGGAATTCCAGTTGAGCTATTTCAAATCCTAAAAGATAATGGTGTGAAAGTGCTGCACTCAATATGCCAGCAAATTTGGAAAACTCAGCAGTGGCCACAGGACTGGAAAAGGTCAGTTTTCATTCCAAACCCAAAGAAAGGCAATGCCAAAGAATGTTTAAACTACCGCAAATTGCACTCATCTCACATGCTAGCAAAGTGATACACAAAATTCTCCAAGCCAGGCTTCAACGGTACGTGAACTGTGAACTTCCAGATGTTCGAGCTGGATTTAGAAAAAAACAGAGGAACCAGAGATCAAATTGCCAACATCTACTGGATTATCAAAAAAGCAAGAGAGTTCCAGAAAAACATCTACTTCTGCTTTATTGACAGTCAAAGTCCAAAGCCTTTGACTGTGTGGATCACAACAAACTAGAAAATTCTTAAAGAGATGCGAATACCAAATCATCTGACCTGCCTCCTGAGAAATCTGTATGCAGGTCAAAAAGCAATAGTTAGAACTGGACGTGGAACAACAGACTGGTTGCAAATTGGAAAAGGAGTACATCAAGGCTGTATATTGTCACTGTGTTTATTTAACTTATATGCAGAGTACATCATGAGAAATGCTGGATTGGATGAAACACAAGATGGAATCAAGGTTGCCAGGAGAAATATCAATAACCTCAGATACGCAGATGACACCACCCTTATGGCAGAAAGCGAAGAACTAAAGAGCCTCTTGATGAAAGTGAAAGAGGAGAGTGAAAAAGTTGGCTTAAAGCTCAACATTCAGAAAACTAGGATCATGGTATTTGGTACCATCACTTCATGGCAAATAGATGGGGAAACAGTGAGAGACTTTATTTTGGGGGGGCTTCAAAATCACTGTAGATGGTGACTGCAGCCATGAAATTAAAAGACGGTTACTCCTTAGAAGGAAAGTTATGACCAACCTAGACAGCATATTGAAAAGCAGAGACATTACTTTGCCAACAAAGGTCCATCTAGTCAAAGCCAAGGTTTTTCCAGTAGTCATGTATGGATGTGAGAGTTGGACTATAAAGAAAGGTAAGCACTCAAGAATTGATGCTTTTGAACCATGGTGTTGGAGAAGACTCTTGAGAGTTCCTTATACTGCAAGGAGATCCAACCAGTCCATCCTAAAGGAAATCAGTCCTGAACATTCATTGGAAGGACTGATGCTAAAGCTGAAACGATTCTGCTGAGGGCAGGAGGAGGAGACAACAGAGGATGAGATGGTTGGATGGCATCACCGACTCAATGGACATGAGTTTGGGTAAACTCTGGGAAATGGTGATGGACAGGGAAGCCTGGCGTGCTGCAGTCCATGGGGTTGCAAGGAATCAGACACAACTGAGCGACTGAACTGAACTGAACTGAGGTGTTGCCTCTGGGCCATCCCAAGAGTGCCTTCCACATTTCAGGGAATTACCAAACATTGAGTCATCAGGTTGCTCCCAGGAATCTTGTGTCTTTCTCTGCCTGGGTCACATGGTGCCTTAGCTGCAGGCTTCTCGTGGATCACCTCTCACTGTCGGACAGGACTGTTGAGTCAGTTGGCTATTTTTCTGCCTTTATTTGCAAGGAGAGATCACTGGGGAAAAAGGCTGTCAGCCGGTGACTCTCAGTACCCCCATTCTATGGCAGGTAGGCTACGAGTGTGTTCTGGTATATTCCAAGAGGCTCTCTCAGACTAACCCCTTGGCTACACTCTCAGAAACTGGAAAATTTAGACCCTGCAAAAGGCCTGACCTCAATAGAAACTGGAGGAAGGAAAAAAAAATGGCACACTAGCTTTTGCCAAAAGCAGGGAAAGGACTCAATTTCCTTATGTTCAGTCCTTCACGGCCCTCCGTCAGAATCCGGATTTGAGGGGCTCACACCACATGTGTCTTTCTGTTGCCCCCCTCTCTCCTGTCCCCCTCTGTCTCTCCATCAGATTCCCTAGATGACCCCCACTTGATCTTTCATAATCTGCATGATCTCTAGGAAAGGATTCTGAGGCTCCCTTTGGTCCAGGTCTTTCTCCTATATTCAAAAGCCTTTCTCCTATATTCAAAAAAAGCGTCTGAAGCTTCAGAAACTCTCCTAACATTCTAAAGAATCCCCTTCTAACTATGCTTGTCTCTCAAGTGAGGAGGGAACCAAGCTTCTCCTACTCCTGAACATCCTAAAGAATTCCCTTGTAACTACTCCTGTTTCTCAGGGTGGGTAAGGACCCAGCTCCCCGGACTCCTGCAAATCCCCTTAACCTTCAGATTCTTCTGATGGGGCAAAGACCTCCCTTCCTATCAGAGGGACAATCCAAGATTTTTATCAGCTGATCTGTCCCTGATATCAGAGGCAATTGAGTACTATTTGATCTATATTTTAGCTATAGAACTATAATTTACAAAAAGGAAAGATGACTTTTTGACACAGGAATACCATGACATTCTTTAGACTCAGGAGAAAACTGGTTAAAATGAAACTTTTTATTGGAAACTGCAAAACTGTTTCTTTATGCATATGCAATTAAAAACAACTAGCTTGTTAAAAGGGCTTCCCTTGTGGCTCAGACGGTAAAGCGTCTGCCTACAGTGCAGGAGACCCGGGTTCTATCCCTGGGTTGGGAAGTTCCCCTGGAGAAGGAAATGGCAACCCACTCCAGTATTCTTGCCTGGAAAATCCCATGGACAGAGGAGCCCGGTAGACTGAGCGACTTCACTTCAGCTTGTTAAAAAGCCTGCCTAGGGAAAAGCTTGAAGTTAACCCTTTCCATGTCCTTGAAATACATAGCCCACTTTGCCTGAGACCTCAGCCTTGGGCAAATTAGAACTTCAAGCAAAAAAAAAAAAAAGCAGGGGGTGGGGGGTGGGGAATGTGTCAAAGAGATGTTTTCAATTTCAAGCAGATAACTATGAGATCTCTGTCTGTCTGGATTTATGTATGTCTCAGTGTGTGTCTTTTGTGTGTGTGTGTGTGTGTGTGTGTGTGTGTGTGTGTTTTATAATATTGTTGACGTTGTTAATGAATTCTAATTTAGTGGCTCAGAAGGTAAAGCATCTGCCTGCAATGCTGGAGACATGGGTTCGATTTCTAGGTCGGGAAGATCCCGTGGAGAAGGAAATGGCAATCCACTCCAGCACTCTTGCCTGGAAAATCCCATGGACGGAGGAGGCTCATAGGCTACAGTCCATGGGGTCGCAAAGTGTTGGACACGACTGAGCGGCTTCAAAGAAAAGTAAGTGCTTATCAGACAATTCTAAATACAAGAGAAATTAACCTAATTGAATTTCAGATTCACGTGAATAATTCAATATAAAATACCTAGTATTAATATTTGTTTGCTAATTTAATATAGACACGTCTAAAAAGCCTCCTGATGAAAGTGAAAGAGGAGAGTGAAAAAGTTGTCTTAAAGCTCAACATTCAGAAAACGAAGATCATGGTATCTGGTCCCATCACTTCATGGGAAATGGATGGGGAAACAGTGGAAACTGTCAGATTTTATTTTAGGGGGCTCCAAAATCACTGCAGATGGTGATTGTAGCCATGAAATTAAAAGACACTTACTCCTTGGAAGGAAAGTTATGACCAACCTAGATAGCATATTAAAAAGCAGAGACATTATTTTGCCGACTAAGGTCCGTCCAGTCAAGGCTATGGTT
>SJXP01003752.1:0-39757 GCA_006408505.1 Damaliscus lunatus
ATTGGATCATGTGGTAACTCTTTGTTTAAAAATTTCAGAAAATGCCAAACTGTTTTCCAAAGCAGCTAGATCATTTTACATTTTCACCAGCAGTATGTGGGAGTTGTAATTTATATTGGGCTTGATCCCTGGATATGTAAGTCATATCCTTGTCATCACTTACTGTCTTTTTTAAAAAATAAATTTGTACTTTGAACCAAAGAACCTGAACTTTTAAAGAATTTTTTATAATTTAATTTATATACTTATTTTTGGCTGTGCTGAGTCTTCATCAGGGCTTCCCTGGTAGCTCAGGTGGTTAAGAATCACCTGCAATGCAGAAGACCCCAGTTTGATTCCTGGGTCAGGAAGATCCCTGGAGAAGGGACAGGCTATCTACTCCAGTATTGCTGGGCTTCCCTGGTGGCTTCATCACTGCAGTTGCAGCAGTGATGCAGTCTCTCCAGTTGCAGCAAGTGAGGGCTGCACTAGTTGCGATGCCTAGACTTCTCCCTGAATTGGCTTCTCTTGCTGTGGAGCACAGGCTCTAGGGCAGAAGGGCTTCAGTCGTTGTGGCTGATAGGCTCAGTGGTTGCAGTTCTTGGGCTCTCAAGCACAGGCTCAATAGATTAGGGGCACAGGCTTAGTTGCTCCTTGGTATGTGGGATCTTCCCAGACCAGGGATCAAACCTGTGTCTCCTACACTGGCAGGCAGATTCTTTACAACTGAGTTACCAGGGGAGCCCCACTTATTGTCTTTTTTATTTTAGCCATCCTAATTGGTGTGAAGTCATGTCTCATTGTGGTTGTGATTTGCATATCCCTGATAACTAATGGACAGCGAGGCCTGGCGTGCTGCACTTCATGGGGTCGCAAAGAGTAAGACACGACTGAGCAACTGAACTGAACTGAATAACTAATGATATTGAGCATCTCTCCATGTGCTTATTGGCCATCTATATAGCTTCTTTGGAGAACTATTTGTTCAGATTCTTTGCCCATTTTCGTTTGGGTTATTTGTCTTTTTATTTTTGAGACATAGGAGTTTTTATATTTTCTGTATCAGAAAAGCTTATTAATCCACCATGATTTCCAGGAAAACAGAGCCTGTTTTCCAAATTGCAACCAAATATCTGAGCCAAAATGAAAAAGAGGAAAAAAATTTATGTTACATCTTGTTTTCCAGAAATGATATATTTAAAATTATATCAATATTCAAGCATCCAAAAAAAGAATTTTTATATATTCTGGATACAAGGCCCTTATCAGACATATAATTTGAAAAAAAAATTTCCTTGATTCCATGGATTGTCTTTTTACTTTCTAGTTGGAATCCTTTGAAGTACAAAAGGTTTTTTATTTTGATGAAGTTCAATTTATTTTTTCTGTCACTTATGCTTTTGATATCAGATATAAGAAACCATTGCCTAATCCAAGATCTCAAAGATTTACTCCTATTTTTCTTCTGAGATTTTTATAGGTTCACTTCTTACATTTAGGTCTCTGATTCATTTTTAGTTAATTTTTGTATACTGTGTGAGTAGGGGTCCAAGTTCATTCTTTGCATGTGGATGTCTGGTCGTCCAAGCACCAGTTGCTGGAAAGAGTATTCTTTCTCCATTGGATTGTCTTGGTGCCCTGTCAAAAGTCAGTTGACTATAAATGTACGGGATTATTTCTGGGCTTTCAGTTCTCTTCCATTTATATATATGCCAATTGCTCAGTCATGTGTGACTCTTTTGTGACCCCCATGGACTGTAGCCTGCCAGGCTCCTCTGTCCATGGGACTCTTCAGGCAAGAGTACTGGAGTGGGTTGCCATTCCTTCTCCCAGGAATCTTCCCAACCCAGGGATTGAACCCAGGTCTCCTGCATTGCAGGCAGATTCTTTACCATCTGAGCTATCAGGGAAGCTCGCATATGCCAATGCCACACCATTTTGATTAGTATAGCTTTGTAGTACGTTTTGAAATCAAGAATTGTGAGTCTAACTTTATTCTTTCTTTTTCTTCTGTAGAACTTTGTGGTCTCATCTCTTTATCACTATTTTTCTAAAGTTTCACTGTGAATCATCATGATGGCGGCCTTTTGTATTCATTTTTTGGGACAGTGGCCTATTTAGAGCCATTGCTCTTTGGAAATACATGTTCTGTAGATCTGGGAAATTTTCTTGAATTTTAATTTTGGTAATTTCCTCCTGTTTTCTCTGTCCTGTCCTGGCAGATGTTGGACATCCAGGATTTAGTGTCTAGTTTTCCTATCTCTTCTCTCTTATTGCACATCACTTATTTTTGTCTGCTTTATCGGATATTTCCTTAAATTCAGTTTCTTTGCCTATATTTTTAATGTTCAAAAGCTCCATCTTGATGTGTGAATGTTCCTTTTTTTTTAATTATTGTATCCTGCCCTTGTATCATGAATGTGCTATCACTATGAGGAGATCATTTTTTTTAATCAGCTTTATTGAGATATAATTTACATTCAATAAACTGCATCCATTTAAAGTGTATAATTCAGAAAGTTTTGACATTTGTTCACACACCTGTGAAACCACAAACACAAGATATAGACTATTTCAATCTCACTTTAAGACTTCTTATGCCATTTGCAATCCATCCTTCCCTCTGTCCATGGCCCTAGTCACATTTTTTGTCACCATAGATTTGTTTGCATTTTCTAGAATTTTATATTACTGGAATTATACAGAATGTATTTTGTGTGTGTGGCTTTTTTTACTCAGTGTAATAATTTTGAGATTCATTCACATTGTTTTGTGTATCAATAGTTTGCCTTTTCATTGCTGAGTATTTTTCCATTGTGTGGCTATTCTATAATTTTTGTTATCTATTCAACTATTGATAAACATTGGACCATTTTCAGCTTTGGGTCAATGTAACTAAAATTGCTTTAAATATTTGAGTGTAAGTCTTTGTGTGGACATAGGTTTTCATTTCTCTTGAAATGGTCACATTGGAAGTATATGTTTAACTTTTTAAGAAACTGCTGAACAGTTTCCTGAAGCAAGTATACCATTTTCTATAAAATTTATATAAAATGCAAATATTTTTTCTAATTGGTGACTTTGCATTTTCATTTTCTTAGGATTGCCTTTTAAAGAGCAACTGTCTTTAATTTTGACAAAACCCAACTTACCTATCATTCCATGGTTTGTAGTTTTTTTGTGTTCCAGCTAAGAAATCTCTGCCTAGCCCATAGTTGCAAAGATTTTCCCTTGGGTCTAACAGATCTGCATACTCTTCTGTGTTTGGAATTATTCTGAAACATCTTCATTATCTTGTCCTTCCTTTGTCTCTATTCTCTAGTTTCATTGCCAGTCAGAAGCCTAGATTCTTTCACGACCTCACAGTCCTTTAGAGCTTCTCTCTCATTATTTCTGCACTGTAAAGGTTCTCTTCAGCAAAACCATTGCTGTTGGTTCTAGTGTAACTCCTTCCCTTCTGAGCTCTGTTCTTACCATTTCTCCTGCCGCAAATATTCTGTTTCTTCCTTTACACTTTAAAGGAAGATAAAGTCTTAGCATCAAAGCTCATTCATTCATGTATTCGTTACGTTTTCAACAGAACTCTCTTGAGGGCCACTAGGGACCCAAGCCCTGGGATGGGGCTTACACAGTCTGCGGATTCTCACCTCTGCAGTGCTTACAGTCTGGTGCAGAGGGAGGGAATCGAATATGTCAGGATGGGTGTGGCGAGTGTGGCAGTTGTCAGGAGGCTCATTTGGCAAGACTTTCCCCTTATGAATTCTGAGCCAATCGAGAAGTTAGCACTTGAGGCTGATGGGGGCCGAAGGCTCAGGTTTGGTAAAGCTGGTCTAGAGAACGTGGCTTTACTCAAGGCCGCACCAAGCTTCCTGTTCCTCCCCCATCCTGTGAAACTTCCCACTGAGAAACAGGCAGAGCAGCTGTATAAATATCCACATCCCTTCCTTGGGCTGGGACAGGGATGATTATTGCAAGGACAGGACAGGCACCCAGAGGGGAGGACATGCCCCACAGGCAGATAGATCTCAAGTGAGCAGCAAGGTCACAGTGATGATACACGTGTTACAGTCACCTGACTCTTCACCTCTGCAGACAGATCAGTGAGTTAAGGGGCTAGTGAGAAGGCATCTGGAAGGGTAGAGTACTTTGCCCACAAGATTTCTACAGGAATTCTACTTTATGGATTCAAGCAGCAATTGGCCAAATTATTTCAAAAGCAAAGGTTGTGGAAATTCCATAAGAAATGTTATGGTTAAAGAAAAAAGAGTTCTATTTGATATTGTCTGTGGATACATGGTATGTGGAGAGGCCTCTAAAAGTCAGAGTGCTGCTCAAAACACGGTCCACAGACTGGCTGCCGATTGTCACTAGTCAGCAGCGAGACTGGGAGCCGGTCCCAGGATAAAAATTCGCTGATGGTGAAGCACACGCTGTGTGGCTGATGTCTTCGCTCTGTAGCAGGACTTCCTTGAGAGGGGAGCAGAGTGCTGACTTCTGTTCTGGTACATGTTTCCTCCCAGCCGTGAGCTGGCACTCTCAGCATTGCTGGCTGGCCTCGTATCTCTGGAAGTCTCTGCCAGCACCCTCCCTGAGACATGCCGAGGGTACCGGGTGGACGGGTGTGCTGAGACCAGTGAGCTCACCTTGATCTGTGCCTGGCCAGGTGATCGCCATGATCAAAGGCCTGCAGGTGCTCATGGGCAGGATGGAGAGCGTCTTCAACCAGGCCATCAGGAACACCATCTACGCGGCCCTGCAGGACTTTGCCCAGGTGACCCTTCGCGAGCCCCTAAGGCAGGCGGTACGGAAGAAGAAGAACGTCCTCATCAGGTGAGTCTTCAGATGGCCTTTTTTAGGGCCATGTCCAAAATCAGGGGTGCTGGGTGCAGGCCACGGAGGATGTTCCCGGCTCAGTCAGCTTCCAGGGACGTGTCTGAACACACGGACCCTTCCAATGAGTTCCAGCAAGTTCTAGGAGGCTCTTTTAGGAGATTGGACATTTGGGATAATTTATGTCCCCGTCTCTAAGTTTGAAGCCCATATCCACACTGTATAGCTGTGTGAATTTACTTACTTACCTTCTCTGAACCTCCGTTTCCTTCATTTGTAAAACATAGGTAAGAACGATACCTACTCGATAGGCTTTTGGGATAATGCAGTGAGAGAATTCACGTATAAACCTAAGCACACCACAGCTTGGAGCGAGTATGCAACACATATAAGCTATTATTAACGTTTTAAATATGCAGAGAATGAAATGGGACTAATGAAACTGTTCTACAAGCAAAAAGAAAAATAGCCATCCTGCTTCACTCAGCTTCTCTCCCACTGTATGGGCCCTGAGCCGAGTTCTCAGATAGCCGGGGGGCGTCAGGATTGCTGGGGCGCTTGTGAAATGCATCCAGACTGCACCTCCGAGTCTGTGAAGCCAGAATCCCTGGGGGAGGGACCCTGGGATGAGCGTGGTTCATAGCCACGTCCGGAGCTCTAAGGCACGTGATCCTGGACGCTGTGGACTCTAGATCCAAGCTTGCAGCACCTGCTTCTGATGGTCTGAATCCTGGTTCTTCCTTCCCTAGTGTTCTACAAGCGATTCGGAAAACCATCTGTGACTGGGAGGGGGGACGTGAGCCCCCCAATGACCCGTGCTTGAAAGGGGAGAAGGACCCCAAGGGTGGATTTGACATCAAGGTGCCGCGGCGAGCCGTGGGTCCCTCCAGCACACAGGTAAGTGGCTCCAGGCACAGGCCAGTCTGCTGACTCAAAGGCCAGCCAGGCTACGGTAGGTCATCCTGGCTGGACCGTGGGGCAGTGGGCTCGGGAGTCCTCAGGCAGAAGGGGCAGGGCCAAGCAGCTGTTCTCGTCTTTTTCTGTGTTGTTTTGATGTAAGAGGGAGGACCACTAGCATAAGATTCAGGAGACCTGGATTCTAGTCCTACATACCTGTGTGACCTCGGGCACGTTATCCTGTCTCTTTGTGCCTCAGTTGTCTAATCTGGCAAAAGGGGGTAATACCAAAACTGGCTCTCCTAGCCCAGTGAAGTGCAGGTTCCAAAGTATAGAGGTATTTCACGTGGAACGTGTATGCATCTCTCTTGTCCCTTTTTAATGAACCCTGACCTCCCCTCTTCCTTCCCCTGTAGTGACGTCCTAGCTTAGAAATTCCAAAGTTTCTGCCTCTGACTTGCTGTGTGTTCTTGGGCAAGTGCCTAGACCTTTCTGAGCTCTGGTTATCTTCTCTGTTAAATAAAAACTTTGGATAAGATCATGTTACCGACTAAACATCCCTTTTGTTATTCTCTGAACACACCCAAAATCACAAATTAAAAGTCTTTGACCCCTTAGAGAAAGTCTAATGATCAGAGATACTCAGAGTTGCTAACCAGAGCTTTTTGAACAAGAGGTTGTCTATGGCTTATCCAAAGTAGTTGTAATCTAGGGGGAAAAAAAATTAAAGAACCTCGGCACCTTAGTTAAACCCTTGCCACCTACTTAAGGATAAATAATTTCTGGTAGACTTTTTGAGGTACTGAAAAAGGCTAATGGACCCATTACAGCTTTTAAAAGTCTTACAGGGCCCACAGGCCCCAGGCTGGGAGCTCTTGCTTCACACAACCCTTATGTCTTATCCCTAAAGTCCCGAGTCCTTGAATCACCTGAAATGAGCCATCTAAGGCCCACCCCGACCCTCTTCGCTGTGTGTGTGTCTGTGTCTGGGTGCGGGGATGGGGCAGGGAGGTGGGACCAGGGTGAGCTGGGGTCGCAGCACCATCATTGCTGCTTCCCTCAGCCAGCAGGTCCCTTGCACTCACCTTGCCTGCTTGAGAGATGTGAAACTTCTCAAGGAAGCTTCTACAAACAGTTCTGTGTAAATGTCCAGAATGGCCTGGAGGGGCTGAGCAGGGCTTCTGGGTGTTTTTTCTGGGCAAGGCAAAAGAGAGAATGGAAAAGGAGGAGAGAGGGGCCAAGAAACAGAAAATGAGAGAGCAATGGGGGACAGGGAGAGAGAAAGGAATGCTTGTGTAATGTGAGATGGAGTGTCACCAACAGGCCCTTACCAATGCTCCCAGGTTCTGGTAGGGTGGCAAGAACACACCTGATGGACTCCTGGATGCTCAGCTTGGAATAGCCTTTAGAAACACGCTAGTCCCAAACTAGTTCCTCTCCCCATTTTGCAGATGGGGAAACTGAGGTCCAGAGAGGGAACGTGACTTGTCCAAGTCACAAGGTGAGTCTAGGTGGAGGTGGGACGAGAACCAGGTCTCCTGACTCCCACCCTGGGCTCTGTCAGGGCCCTGGGAGCACAGTAGCTGTGGCATCTAGCAGAGCTGGGAGGTGACTGTTCCGGTGAATTAAATGGTCTGCTTAATAAAAGCAGGCGGGGAAAGCGTTTCCCCCTCTTGGATTTCAGATAGTTAGAATCTGGTACAAATCGGTCAGCATCTGCACAGATGGGATTAAAGCATCTTTTCTTGGAGGACTCCAAAGGCCATCATTAGAATGGGGCCTCTCGAGTCTTAGGGATGGTCAGCCATGCCTACCCACAGGGTTGCAGAGGGGGGACTATCTGATGACCTGCAGCTCCGTAGTTCCTTTACCACAAAGGAGGGTGCTGTGCCAGGGGTGGTGTGCCGCTCCTCTCTGTGGCCACGCTGCCCAGCCCAGCCCAGGCCAGGTGCTCGGTGGGCGAGGTGCTAGAGAAGACCAGAGGATGGACGTGGTGGCAGAGGGAGGTTGGAGTGTCTCAGAGGTGGTCGGCAGGTGGCCTCTAGCAGTCGTGGCGGCTTTCCCACCGTATACAATACCTCTTGCTTTTCTCTCTCTCTCTCTCTTCTCTCTCCCTCTTCCCTGTCTCTCCTGCCCTCCCATTCCCTCCTCTTCTCTCCCATCTATGTCTTAGGCCTGCCAGTGGTCCCCGCGGGCTTTGTTTCACCCCACTGGTGGCACACAGGGCCGAAGAGGCTGCCGATCCTTGGTATAACACCGCCTGGCTGGGTTGGTTGGGTACACTTCTCCAGGAGGCAGCAGGAATGGACTAGCCTGGCTCCTCACGGCCCCTTCCAGCCCTAAGACTCAAAGACACATGGTGTGGAAAGATCTAGATTAGCCCTTGCGCCCTTTGCACTTAAGGCCCTCTGTAAGCAGGAGTTAATTGTCTAGTAGGCCTCCTGTAAGTACTGACCTTCACCTGCTTTCTGCCCAGCACTTCGGCCGTGCCATGCTGCTGGTGCCCCCAGAGGGCACAGCGCCGCTGTCCCTCAGTAATGAAGATTGGAAACTTGAGGTGGTGGGGGGCTCGCCCTGACCCTACCTCATTTCACAGTTCCTCCGAATGTTAGAACTGAAGGGACTGGTTGGAGAAAGCATCTGGTACAACCTCCTCATGTTGGCAGATAAGAAAACTGAGGCCCAGAGTGGGACTTTGTGCCCAAGGTCACACAGCAAATCAGTGGCACCGCGTAGCCCTGAACCTCCGGCTTTTGACTGTGAGTCCAGTGCTCTACCCCTGGTGCCACCATGGCTGTCCAGCAGAGCAGGGAGTGACTCCAGGGTGACGTGGAATGAGGTTCTCCTCTGATGCCCACACCCTGGTCAAGCAGAGCAGGCAAGAACCTGGGCCTTGAAAGACCTGGAAACCATGGGAGGCCCCCGGCCCCAGGCAGAGCATCCTTCAGGGCTGGCCTGTCTCCTTCTTGAAGGTTATACATGCTAAGTTTACTTCTCCAACCCTAAACTGGTGCTTCCTTAAGACAGTGCTTATTAAGGGCAGATATCTACAGAAAAAAAAAAAAAAAAGACTAGAAATACAACACAAAGCAACCTTTTCCCCTGGATGGAGGGCCAGCCCCTGACCTTCCCATCTTCCTTTCTTTTTCAAGCTGTACATGGTGCGGACCATGCTTGAATCACTCATCGCGGACAAAAGCGGTTCCAAGAAGACCCTGCGGAGCAGCCTGGATGGACCCATCGTCCTGGCCATTGAAGATTTCCACAAGCAGTCCTTCTTCTTCACGCACCTGCTCAACATCAGCGGTGAGCGGCCTGTGGGGTGGGGAGGGGAGGGCTCCCAGGAATCGGGGCAGCTCAGGCTGTCAGGCCAGAAGTTGCAGACATGGGATCAGCAACCCAAAGGGGCACGTTTTGCCACCAAAGATAAAAAGCATACTTTCCAGCGGACTCTGAGAAAGGCCAGGCTCAGATCTTAGGCCTGCCAGTGGTCCCCGCGGGCTTTGTTTCACCCCACTGGTGGCACACAGGGCCGAAGAGGCTGCCGATCCTTGGTATAACACCGCCTGGCTGGGTTGGTTGGGTACACTTCTCCAGGAGGCAGCAGGAATGGACTAGCCTGGCTCCTCACGGCCCCTTCCAGCCCTAAGACTCAAAGACACATGGTGTGGAAAGATCTAGATTAGCCCTTGCGCCCTTTGCACTTAAGGCCCTCTGTAAGCAGGAGTTAATTGTCTAGTAGGCCTCCTGTAAGTACTGACCTTCACCTGCTTTCTGCCCAGCACTTCGGCCGTGCCATGCTGCTGGTGCCCCCAGAGGGCACAGCGCCGCTGTCCCTCAGTAATGAAGATTGGAAACTTGAGGTGGTGGGGGGCTCGCCCTGACCCTACCTCATTTCACAGTTCCTCCGAATGTTAGAACTGAAGGGACTGGTTGGAGAAAGCATCTGGTACAACCTCCTCATGTTGGCAGATAAGAAAACTGAGGCCCAGAGTGGGACTTTGTGCCCAAGGTCACACAGCAAATCAGTGGCACCGCGTAGCCCTGAACCTCCGGCTTTTGACTGTGAGTCCAGTGCTCTACCCCTGGTGCCACCATGGCTGTCCAGCAGAGCAGGGAGTGACTCCAGGGTGACGTGGAATGAGGTTCTCCTCTGATGCCCACACCCTGGTCAAGCAGAGCAGGCAAGAACCTGGGCCTTGAAAGACCTGGAAACCATGGGAGGCCCCCGGCCCCAGGCAGAGCATCCTTCAGGGCTGGCCTGTCTCCTTCTTGAAGGTTATACATGCTAAGTTTACTTCTCCAACCCTAAACTGGTGCTTCCTTAAGACAGTGCTTATTAAGGGCAGATATCTACAGAAAAAAAAAAAAAAAAGACTAGAAATACAACACAAAGCAACCTTTTCCCCTGGATGGAGGGCCAGCCCCTGACCTTCCCATCTTCCTTTCTTTTTCAAGCTGTACATGGTGCGGACCATGCTTGAATCACTCATCGCGGACAAAAGCGGTTCCAAGAAGACCCTGCGGAGCAGCCTGGATGGACCCATCGTCCTGGCCATTGAAGATTTCCACAAGCAGTCCTTCTTCTTCACGCACCTGCTCAACATCAGCGGTGAGTGGCCTGTGGGGTGGGGAGGGGAGGGCTCCCAGGAACCGGGGCAGCTCAGGCTGTCAGGCCAGAAGTTGCAGACATGGGATCAGCAACCCAAAGGGGCACGTTTTGCCACCAAAGATAAAAAGCATACTTTCCAGCGGACTCTGAGAAAGGCCAGGCTCAGTCCAGCTCTTGTGAGTCAGTTGAATTTAGGAGACACTTGTGGCCAATTTTTTTGTGAAGTCTTCAGTAAAGGGGGACCACAAACAGGTGACACACAGATGCACCTAAGGACCAGGTCAGCTTTTTGCTTTTAAGCAGCATCTCTGAGCTGATTAGTGCCCATTGCTCCTAGCAAAGGGGGCTCCCAAGCTGCACCCTATCCCGTGTTCCCCTCTCTACCGCTCCAGTGGGTGGGATGCATGTGCAGGTGGGATGAGGGGAAGGGAGAGTAGCATCCGAGGGTCCTGAAAGGGTGACGTGTCTGTTGATATTGAAAAGGGTGATCTAGGTAGAGAGCAGTCTTTGCTGTTGTTCAGTCACTCAGTTGTGTCCAGCTCTTTATGACCCCATGAACTGCAGCATACCAGGCTTCCCTGTCCTTCACTATCTCCTGCAGTTTGTTCAAATCACGTCCATTGAGTCGGTGGTGCCATCCAATCATCTTGTCTTCCGTCACCCCTTTCTCCTCCTGCCTTCAATCTTTCCCTGCATCAGGATCTTTTCCAATAAGTCACTTTTTCGTATCAAGTGGACAAAGTATTGGAGCTTCAGCTTTGGCATCAGTCCTTCCAGTGAATATTCAAGGTTGATTTCCTTTTGGATTGACTGGTTTGATCTCCTTGCAGTCCAAGAGACTCTCAAGAGAGTAGTCTAGGAAGGGACTTTGAGGCCTCTGAGCAGTAGGGAATCCAGAATTATCACTAGCAGGGATCATGGGGCTGCAGTCCAGTCAGAAGCAGACACCTGTAGATCTGCCTTGACACAACAAAGACACTCTGACACTTAGATGTCCTGTTTTCAGGATGGCTTTGTAAAGACATGATGGAAATTGTCTCAACCATCACTGCCCGCCCCCCAGCCTCCATACTGCTGGGTGAGCAAACACTGTCTTCTTTTTTTTTTTTTTTTGGGCACACCTCACAGTTTATGGGATTTTAGTTCCCCAGCCAGGGATTGAACCCATGCCCTCAACAGTGAAAGTAAAAAATCCTCACCACTGGACCACCAAGGAATTCCCCAAACACTTTCTTTTCAGTAGATGTCAGGCTGGCCTTCAGGTCCAGGAGAGCAAGGTCTAGTAATGGAGTCGTATTCTTGAGTACCTGCTCTGTACCTAGTACAATGAAAGAAGAATAAAAGATATATATTTTTTAAAAGTCAGAAGTAAGATCTTCTGGTACTTCCGACGTATAACCCAAGCTCTTTCCCTCATGCTTCCAGAAGCCCTGCAGCAGTGTTGTGACCTCTCCCAGCTCTGGTTCAGAGAATTCTTCCTGGAGTTGACCATGGGCCGGCGAATCCAGTTCCCCATCGAGATGTCCATGCCCTGGATTCTAACAGACCATATCTTGGAAACCAAAGAACCTTCCATGATGGAGTAAGAGGCAGGGTTGGGCCAGCAAGGAGGGTCCCAAGGTGCTGGTGGAGGGCAGTTCGCTAGCCATAGAACCCTGTTCTTTCCAGAACTTTCCAGATGAGGCGTGTGTCCCACCCAGTGTCAGGTCACCACCGCACGTGACTCAGCCTTGCAGCAAGGCCCAGAAGTCTACCATCCTGACTGCCTTTCCCTGGCTTTGTCAGCCTCATCCCAACCGCATTGTAAAATGATCATCTCTAAAAATCGGGACACTGATGTCCTTAATGGATGCCCAATTCCTTTTAGTCCCAGGCTGATTTTTTTCAGGCCTCGCATCATGAACTTTGATCTCTGTGGGCAGACTGTAAAATAAGTCATTTCCTAAGTAGAGCCTGGAAACATCATAGCATGCTGAAAGCGCCTCTTTCTCCTAACGCTGAATCTGTTCACCCAGCCATGCATGTTTCCTGAGCAAGTTTAAGTCTGCCTGCCTTGAGAGAGATCATTAGTAAGCTACTGGCCATTGTTTTTCCTTCCTCAGGTATGTCCTCTACCCTTTGGATCTGTACAACGACAGCGCCTACTATGCTCTGACCAAGTTTAAAAAGCAGTTCCTGTACGATGAGATCGAAGCCGAGGCAAGTAACTGCTTTTCCTTTTGTTCCCACAGTCGTGCTCCGAGAGTCTGGACTTCTCAGATCTCTAACCATGGGCCCAAAGTGGAGTATCTGTCTGTTTGAGCTGTGATAACAAAATACCACCGACTGTGGGGCTTAAAAATTACAGAAATGTATTTCTCACAGTTCAGGAGGCTAGAAGACTTAGGTCAGGGTAGCAGCAGAGTCAGGGAGGGCCCGCTTCTGGGTCCCAGACTTCTCGCTGTATCCTCATGGGGTGGCCAAGGCCAGGGACCTCTCTGGGGTCTCTTTTGTAAGAGCACTGATGCCATTCATGAAGGATCCATCCTCATGACCTCACCACTCCTAATTCCATCACATTTGGGGGCTAAGATTTCAGCACATGAATTTGGGGGGACACAAACATTCAGACCATAGTATGGGATATCAATGACTTGCTTTGGAGACTGATCTTTATGAGCATTGTGATAATCGAAAGGGACCTAGTGGAAGGGGAGGATGGTCTTTCTTTTTCAGATGTTTAATAATGGCAAATGATAGAACTACTTGGTTAAAATTAATTTTCTAATAGGTCTTTTGCAGTTGGATTAACAACAACAGTAATACTACCAAGAATTCCCTGGTGGTCTAGTGGTTAAGACTATGTTCTTCCACTGCAGGGAGTGTGGGTTTGATTCCTGGTCACAAAACTAATATCCTGCATGCCATGCGGCACAGCCAAAAAAAAGAAAAACAGTAATTCTACCTATCAGTTGTTATAGTTATACCATTTGCCAGGTACAAAGTACTTTATGGATGTTTTAGATCATCTTTACAATGATTTGAAGAAGTGTGTTCTACTATCTAGTTTAGAGTATTCGAGTATCACTGCCCCAATATCACACAGTTTACAGAGTTTCATTCTAGTACTGGTGGGACTGAAATAGCCATCTTCTCACATGTGAAGCTGTTGAATTGTCGTTTAATGGCTTTATTTTTGTAATGGTCAGCAACGGCTAGGATACACTGCAGTAACAAACAAACACAAATTCTTAGTAGTTTGAGACCAAAGTTTCATTTCTCTTTTATGGGTTGACTAGGAGCTCTGTTCCACGGAGTCTTTAATCTGGAACCCATCTGGGATATTCAGTAGTTGCCATGGCAGGGAGATGTGTCAGGGTGAATTTATACTCTGATACCTAAAGCTTCCAGCTGGAAGTGACACATCATTGGTCAAAGCAAGTCACTTGGTTATGCTTGCTTTCAAAGAGGAGTGAGAAGGTGCAGTCCCACCACAGGCCAGCAAGGAGCAGAAATGGGAGATCAGCGGCACTAAGGACTACAAAATATCTCAGTTTTGTCAACTGGAAATTGGAATGAGAGTCTCCACTCCAGTTGAGTATGTGGACTTATATAAACATAGAATTAGACCTATTGTCATTATAAGATTTTCAACAATAAGGTACAAATATAAGATATTCTTATTTATAAAGGACAGATGTGAATATTTTAAGATAAGCATTACTACCAAATTAGTTTGAAATTTTACATATTTCAAAGAAAAGCTAGTAGAGATGCTGCTTTCTTTCTGAATCTTTCATTTGCTGTGGGAGTTGAGAACCTTGGTGGAGCCCAATGCAAATCTGTCCTCTTTGTCTTCTGAGCAGTACGCAAACTTGGGAAGAAAGGTTCCAGTAGACAAGTTAATTGATTGCATCTCAGCTTTGACAAGTCCATTTTATGATAAGATTTTAGTTAATCATGTTCTCTAACAGGTTGAAAACAAACAAAAAAAAATCTAGAGTGTCCTATATACAAGTGGCGTTTAAAAACTAAATGGAAAGAAAGCATACAGACCAACCCTGGATAACACAGGTGGCCATGAAGCAGAAGTGTAAATTGTCTGCCTTTCTTTTCCCATCCTCAGACTCTGGTTTGAACCTGGAAAGGCCTATGCATGGATACCCAAGCTCTGTCTCCCACCCCTGCCCTCAAACAATGGCCATTTGGTCAACCATGGGCCCTAGGGGTGGATACGTCTGCGGTGCAGTCCACCCCCCAGGGATGGACCCAGGGAAGAGAGCACACAGACCCTAGGAGTGGCTTGGGCTATTTGGGCAAGAATATTCAAAGCTGGTTCTAGAAGGGGAGCAGGAGTTGGACACCCCCACCTGGACCCTGTGGATTCTTTGCCTGTAGGAGGCCCCCCGGGCACCGTTGAAACTCAAAGTCCAGGGCAGAGGGCTTGGTTACTCGCATATGTTGTTTTTATGTTCAAAATAGTATTTATGGTGTAAAATAAAAGATATGAAAGCTCTTCAGATAAAGAGCCTCATGGAGCTGGGAGTTTGGTGCTAAAAGGAAGGAAGATTAATCACCTAAATACATCCTGTTGCTACAAAGCTATCCCATTATTACCCTGCAACTACCACAGCCCATCTCTTTAACATCCCACCTTTGGCCATTCCCGGCTCTTGCCATCATTGGAGAATTTGGTTTCAATCCTCTGTGTCTGGTGTGAACTTTCTTCTCACCTGAGAATCATATTCTGCCACTGACGTGCCAAAACACTGAAAAGGCAAGATGGTCTCTTGCTCACCAAAGATATTTAAGCAAACTTTTTAAAAAGGAGGTTTTTAAATTTTTGATGACCATCAACTTCTTTCTTTGCAAAGCAAGGTAAAATTCAAATGAAAGGAAAAGAAAGTCTATTAGGAAATGCGGAGACTGATATGTGTAATTACAGGATGTGGGCAGGTACCTTGTAACAGCCACGAGGTAGCCAGTGGGGAGGGCAATTTCTCAACACCTTTTTGAATCTTGCCTTCTCTGTGCCTGGTTGAGGACCTTGAGAGCAAGGGACCAGACTTCCCAAACGCACTTGGCCACAGAATCTTCTTTTCTTTTTTCTTTCCTTCAGAGCATCTTGTTCCTTCTCACACTTTCAGGCAGTCCTACACCACTGCCCTTTTCAGTTGCTGAAGTTTCTCTAATAAAGTGGGACAGACACCAGTGACATTTTCTGCTTCCTCTTCACCAGGTGAACCTGTGTTTTGATCAGTTTGTCTACAAGCTGGCGGACCAGATCTTTGCCTACTACAAAGCCATGGCTGGCAGGTATGAGAGCTCAGCACTGTGGCCCCAAACCTTCCTAAGATAGCCACCTGGAAGGCAAGATCCTCTGTTGCAAAACCTCCCTTCTTCTTTAGCACCTAAGGAAATCTGAATGATTTCACTAGCCTGGATTGGGTGCTAGCAAATAGAAGAAAGAAAAGTAGGCAGATATGGGTCTAGACCTCACAGAGCTTACAGTGTAGTAAGAAAAATAGACATTAATAAAAACTATGGAATGCACAGTGACAAGGGAGATTCCTGTGAAAGAAAATTTATTGGGAATATATAACAGTTAAACCTGAACCGGTCTTTAGGGTGGGTAACTGGAAGGGCTATCCTGAGAAGGTAACATTTGAGTTCACATCTGAAGTGAATAGGAGTTGGTTGAGTTAAACTAGGTAAAGAGTAGATTGGAAAACTGCAGGCAAAGCAAACCATTGTGCAAAGTCCCTTTGGCGAAAGCATAATATTAATAGCATGCGTACCTCGTAGGGTTGTTGAAAGGTTTAATTAAAATTAGTACATGTAAATATCTCATTCACAGACCACAGAGGGGTGGGCTGTGTGGTAAAGCTGGGAAGGTAGGCAGGGCCCAGGCCCTGTGGTCTTATAGGCATTTATCCTAGGAGAAGTGGAGCACCATGGGATGATTTCCAAAGTATGACAGTGACCTGATTTGATTTTTATTTTTAGAAGTTTGATGTTTTAAAACATTAAAATGTAGGGAATGGATTGGAGGTGAGCAAATATGGGAGTGTGAAGGTCAAACAGGAGACCAGGGAAAAAGTCTAGGTGTGTCAGTTCTCACAGGCTCATTGGTTTTGTCGGTATGGGCTGATTTAGACCCCTGAGATTTCCTGGGTTCGAGGAACCCATAATAGTACTGCCAGCAAAAATCTCTCTCTATATATATATAGTTACATACATATATGTATCTACATATAGGGTAGTTCTCTTTTTTATTGGAAATCCAAATGTACAAACCAGAAATTTCAAGGATTGTTACATTTTTCAACAGTCAAAGACTTGCTTCGTTTTGCTTTCAACAACTTGAGTTTTTCTCTGATGTATTTCAGTCAAGAGTTGGTTTGGTGATGGTTTAGTAGCTAAGTCAAGTCTGACTCTTACCACCCCATCAACTATAGCCCGCCAGGCCCTTCTGTCCATGGCATTTCCCAGGCAAGAAATCCCAAGATTTCCCAGTGGGTTGCCATTTCCTTCTCCAGGGCATCTTCCCAATCCAGGAATCGAACCCACGTTTCCTGCACTGGCAGGCGGATTCTTTGCTGCTGAGCCACCAGGGCTCCCCAAGAGTTGGTGTGCAGGTACACAAGTGTCTGTTAGCACAGAGTGTGCATTAATGAAATAGATGACTTAATGATGGAAACTATAGAAAGCATATCCCTAGGGTTTCAGGGAGGCATAGAGAATGCAGCCTTTCACAAAGGAATGACTTCACAAGGATCTAGATTGGATTGAATTGTATGTGGTCCTTCCAGAGAGCTGGGCTTCCCGTTTCTCCAAGATAATTCCAGTTATCTTCAAAATATGCTGGTCCCTTGTCTGCGTAAACAAACTCAGACTTGTCAAGCCCTGAGTCCTCTATATATCCTTATTTAAAAGAGGAATCTTGGTCTATATCCCTTCGTATAAGACCTGTGGTTTGTCAAAAATACAGGAAGTTGGGGGAGATTGTGAGAAGTTGGAAGAGTCAGAGAGAGCACCAGAGGGACAGAATGATCTAGATCACTGCTGTCCATCAGAAATGTAATGCAAACACAAGTGTAATTTTAATAGTCATATTTTTAAAATTAACAATACTATATTATATAATCTATGATATCTAAAATATTACAATTTCAACATGCAATAAGTGAAAATTATTAAAGAGATAGTTTTGTTGTTTTTTTCTTAAGTCTTCAACAGCTCATGTATATTTTATACTAATAGCTCATCTCAGCTTGGACCCACCATGTTTCAGATTCTTGGGGGCTCACCTGGTGGGTGGCTGCTGTGTTGGCCAGTGTAGATTTAGATGATGTCACTTTCCTGCTTAAAACCTTTCAGTGGCTTCAATTACACTGAGAAAACATTTACCCTCTTTACTGTGGCTTGTATCATCCCACAGGGATCTGGCCCCAGACTAACATTGTAAATTCATTTTTGCACAATGCTCTCCAACACATCCCACCCCTTATCTATACCTTTCCTTTTTCTCAACATACCAAGGTAATCATGCCTGAAAGATTCTTCCCCCAAATCTTTCCATTTTTAGCATTTAGGTCTCTGTCCAACAGGACCTCTTTAGAGAGACTTTCCATGATAACACCAAATGATCCTGTTTTGTTATTTTCAGAGCACTTGTTGCTCTGCAATCCATGACTCAGTGTGAAAGATAATAATAGAACATCTAATTCTTAGGGTTGTTGTGAGGTTAAAAACGACTATTCTCATGTCTATATGCATGCCTGGTGAATAGTAAATACTATGCAGGTATTTACTATTATCTAACATTATTTTATTCCTCAGCTTATTTATTTATTATCAGTCTCTTTTCACTAGAACCCAAGCTCCACAAGGATGGGAACTTTGAATGCTTGGTCCCTAGACTGTTTCCTGGGCTATACTAAGCAGGCACTCAGTTGCTTTTATGGTAAAAAAAATAAAAGGAAAAAAGCAGCTCAACTTCTGTGTTGCCTGTCTTTACCACAGAAATTTCATTTCACCTATTGAGCTTTTCCAGCTGAAAAAATTTAAAGTACTTTGCTCTACAGCAGAAAAAAATAATAATATTTAAAATATATAACATAGTGCTTTATGAGTGGAACCTATGGTTCAAAATACATATGGCTGAGTGATTGAACTCCATTCACTGTCATGTTTACTGGTTTACTGGCCTTATTTCACTTTTATCCTTTCCAGCGTCCTGTTGGATAAACGTTTTAGGGCCGAATGTAAGAATTATGGAGTCATCATTCCATACCCACCATCCAACCGCTATGAAACACTGTTGAAACAGAGACACGTTCAGGTATGGAGACAGGTGGAATGGGCGGGAGAGAGGGGCTGTGATGTTAGCCTAGAGATGAGAAATCAGGACCGCGTATCATCTGCCCTGAGTATTGCCCTGTGTGGTCTACTGAGCACAGGGATAATCCAGCCTCAGAATCTTACCAAGAGGCATTGGGCTTCCTTTGGCTCAAGTTCTAGGCTTCTCAGCCCATCTGCTGCTCACCTCAGTTGAACAGGGGCCACCAAAGCCTTTGAACACCCATTGTGAGCTGCATATCAACTCTGAATATTCCCTGGAAGGACAGATGCTGAAGCTGAAGCTCCAATACTTTGGCCACCTGATGTGAAGAGCTAACTTATTGGAAAAGACCCTGATGCTGGGAAAGATTTAAGGCAGAAGGAGAAGGGGTTGGCAGAGGTTGAGATGGTTAGATGGCATCACCAATCAATGGACATGAATTTGAGCAAACCCCAGGAGATTGTGGAGGACAGAGAAGCCCGACATGCTATATAGTCTATGGGGGTCATGAAGAGTCAAACACAACTTAGCGACTGAACAACAACATGAACTTTAGCCCACCTCCTTCTATCCCTGACTTTACCATTATGGTATAGAGTTAGTCTCTGTTACAGTTTGACCCATGATATAGACGAACTGCTGCCAGGAGCTCAGAAACATATCCCTGCTTAACAATGTTCATGGGAGCCAGGCAGACAAAACAAGAGATGCTTTAGCAGATCTTAAATCCTACTACTAAGCCCTGTCAGTCACGGGCAGTGAAATGACCTTGACACTGTGATTTCTGTGTGCTTATCCTTTGGTTCACATGTTCCTGTATTTATTTCTCATAAATACAATAAATGTACTTTATGTATTTATAGAATATATAATTTATAAAAACATTTATATGTAAGTAATATATTTAAATATATTTTTTGATATACATACTTTTTTCTTAGCCATTTGAGAGGAAGTTGCAGACAGCATAACACTTTATCCCTGATACCTCAGCTCATATCTCCTAAGAACAAGGATATCCTCTTATCATCTGAATAGTACTATCATACTCAGGAAATTTAACAATACTGTTTTCTGCATAGAGTCCCTATTTGTCTTGGTTATGTTCTTTATATTTTAAGGACAATTTACTAAATCAGTGCATTGCATTTAGTTGTCATGTGCCTGTGTAAAATTTAAGTAACTTTCTCTCTCTTCCATGCAGCTGTTGGGTAGATCCATTGATTTGAACAGACTCATTACCCAGCGCATCTCTGCTGCCATGTATAAATCCTTGGACCAGGCCATCAGCCGCTTTGAGAGTGAGGACCTGACCTCAATTGTGGTAAGAGATGGAGGCCCCTGGGAGTTCTGCTGTGAGACTCCTCAAACTAGAAGCCTTGCTGGGGAGTTGTTGGTAGCCTGGTACTGAGCTGGTTAAAGAGGCGCGATGAGTCTCTTTCTCATCGGAATGAGCAGGGAAAAAAGAAAGACTTAAAAGGAATGAGAAAAATTTTACCTTCCTGATTGCCTGCAGAGAGGGAGTGGAGGGAGGTCTTGAAATCTCTAGAGACGGCCTATCCCGGGACACAGCTTCTCGTCCTTTAGGATTCTACAGATACAGCAAGCAGCTAGATGGTCCTGAGAAAGGAGGGAAGATTTCACAATGAGGTCGGCTTCATTGGTGTGCAGTAGGTTAGAGCCCAGAGAGGCTGTTGACTGGTTTAATGCTCTCTTGTCACCATCTTGGAATTTACAATCATTTTCTAATGAAAGCCCCCACCTTTTCATTTTGTGCTGGGACTTGGAAATTGTATAGTTGTTCCTGATGCACAAGTATGGAACAGGCGTGCCCTCTTCTTTTATTAATCAGCTATTTGAACTACTCTCTGCTAAGTCTCTTCAAGAATTAGAATAAACTTGGTTGGTCAGTCTTTAGGTGATGAAAGGAAGATTTTAAAGCTTCAAGAGCAGATACATAGAAGGAATGAGAGAAATAGAAAATCACCATTAGAACACCAGAGTAATAATGGTCTCAGGCAAGATCCCGTAATAGACACTGAAATTAGTGGGCAGAGCTTTGAGAAGAGTATTTTATGATTCCCTTTATTCGGAAGTGTCCAGAATATTCAAATTTATAAAGACAGAAAATGGAATGGTAGTTGCCAGGAAATAGGGAGTTAGTATTTATGGGTACAGAGGTTCAGTTGAGGAAGTCTAAAAAGTTCTGGAGGTGGACGTTGGTGATGGTTGCAAAACTATATGAATGTACTTAGTGCCACAGAACTGTACATTTAAAAGTGGTTAAAATGGTAAATTTTATGTTATGTATATTTTACCAGAATTTTTAAATTAGTCACACAAAAAAAAAAAAAAAACTATGAAAAGAAACAGGATAGTTGCCTAGTTTCAAACTATCTCCTTCAAGATACTTACTAATTCCAAAGGGAAGAATAATAACTTAACAGTGAGGAAACCTGGCATGCATCCTCTTAACCAAGCATGAAGGTTAGTATCACCAGTAAGAAAATATATTCATGCATCCCCTGAATTGGCTTCCCTGGTGGCTCAGACGATAAAGAATCTGCCTGCAATGCGGGAGACTTGGGTTCGATCCCTGGGTTGGGAACATACCCTGGAGGAGGGCATGGCAACCCACTCCACTATTCTTGCCAGGAGAATCCCCACGGACAGAGGAGCCTGGCGGGCTGCAGTCCATGGGGTCATAAGGAGTCGGACACAACTGAGTGACTAAGCATAGCACAGCACATATCCCCTGAATATGTATGCATAATGAAAAATGCATAATCTCAATCTAATTGGATTATATATCTAAATCGAATGGCATTCAAAAATGAACAATGCTTTTCAAAAGCACCCAGAACATAAAAGACAAAGAGAAAACTGAAAACGATGAGAGATTTGAAAAGACAAGGAGACAAGACCACTCAGAGAAATGTGAGATAAGACCTTCATGGAAAAACGGGTGAAATTTGAATAAGGCCTGTCATTTAGTTCATAGAATTATATCAATGATAGTTTCCAACTTGAGGCAATTATACTATGATTATGTAGGAGGTTAACATTGGGGAAACTAGGTCAGGAATGTGCAGGAGGTCTACAGGTAACAGCTTTTCTGTAAGTCTAAAGTTATTGCAAAAGAAAAGGTGTTTTTTAATGGACAAAGCAGTTTTTTAAAAAAGGATCAAGAACTATGATTCTAGCATTAGAAAACCCTTGGGGTCCCGGTTCTGGCCTCGCCACTTACTAGCTGGGTGATCTTGGGTGAGTCACTTATCTTGTATAAAAACCTGTAGTACGTGGAGGAAATATTAGAATCCACCTCATAGCCATGTTCAAGGATGAAATGAGATATTGCCTAGAAAGAGCTTTGCATAGTCCCTTCCACTTGATGAAAATAGCTTATGAAGAAAGAGAGGAATATAGAAATTTTGAGCTGACACAACTAAGACCTGGTGCAGTCAAATAAATAAAATGAATATTTTTAAAAAATGAAAAGAAATTTTGAGCTGCAAATGAGGCACTCTCAGGGTAGATTCTCAGCAGCATTTCCTAAGAGGATTTGATCCAGCTGCCCCAGCTCTGTCCTGGGTCACGGACTTTGAGAGACTGTGATACAGCACAAGTTCTTCTAGGAGATCTACTTTAAGACATGTTTTTGTTTTTGTTTTTGCCAAATGTTAGCAGTGATTATGTCCAAGAGGTGGGATTTTTGCTTTTCTCTTCATTGTTTATCTTATAGTTTTCCAATAATGAATGAGCATACCCTATGGAAAAACTGGCTTTAGTGTGTGGCGGGGTTGTCCACGGCCTCTTCCCAGTCCTTGAAAGGCACTGAATGTTCTTTTAGCCGGGAACAAAATCAAAACAAGCAGTGAAAGCCTGAGTTTATCAGGTGAGAGCCACGGCTACCAAGAAAGTAGCCCCAGTCCCTGAAGCCCGTGAAGAGGAGAGCAACGGATGCTGTCTCCTGGGACGTCAGGAGGCCCCCCCCCACTGCCTTGGCTGAGAAGCTTCTGCCTCTTCTGAGAAACAAAGAAAGGAATGTGTTCCCCTCAGCCCTTCCACCTTGATGCCCAGCTGGGAGGATTGTAGCGATTTCATCAGTCTCCCTCCTCCTATGTAGCTGAGCAAATAGATTCTCGAAGGATCTGATGCCAGAGTTGAGAGCTGGCAGCCGGCAGTCTGTGTTTTGTTTAGGCTGCAGAGCATATTTGAAAATTTGAGCCAACATTTAACATTTGGGAGAATTCGAATAAAACTGCAGAAACCCCGGCAACGTCAGACTTGCCTTCACAGATGGCAACGATTGCCTAGACATCCCCATCAGCTGAGCTGTGCTCTCTTGGGCTTTGCCACAGGCCTGGTGCACTTTGTTCATGGGATGACCTAGTGCCTGAGTTTGAGATCCCTTTTCTCTTGGCCCAGGCCACAGAGAAGGTTAAAGGTCAAGTGTGCTGACACCCGGGATTTCTGGTTCCCACGGAAAAGCTCTTTCCTCTACCTCACAGAAGTAGCCTATCGGGTGTTTTGTTTCCCCAGTGACGCTTCTCTGTGTTTCCCCCCAGTAAACCGGCTTTACTCTGCAGAGCTCACCTCCTCTCTGAAGGCACATAGACCGCCCTTGGGGCCTTCTAAACCTCTGTGCCTTGATGCACTGAGCCCTGCACTCCACGCAGGCAAGTGCCCTCTTCGGACTGAAAGTCTGGAAGAAACGGCTCATGCGAAACACCATTTGTGTTGCTTAATAAATACTCCCGTGGCATGGCAGGGGAAGTAGACCTGCATTTCGCGCATCCCCACGTCAGCAGTTGAGAGCTGTCTTCTTCAGTCTCGGACGCGCATTTGTGAGGCTGTTGAAATCACAGAATGGAAACTGTTTCCCAGTTTCTCATCTGCAGCTGTCTTCATGGTAACAGGGCACCCCCATGTGCTACAGATACTTAGTGATCTTAGAAATAAACTCATCTACATTCATCGCATTTATTTACTTACTTACCTACTTACCCATCTTAAGTGACTAGGAACAAAGATGCCATCTGGCTAGCCAGGCCCCAAAAGATGGAAGCAGACAGCTGATTCTTTATTTCTGCCCTTCGTATGTTTCACAGTGCACAATCACTGGAAACTTATTCTTCCAACTACCGTTCCAGAACTGAAATCCAGACTTTGGCCTTTTCCAAGAGATCAGAGGCTCTGCCATCACTTACCCCATTCCAATGCAGTAACAAACAATCGGATGCCATGACATAGCCATAGATGCCATGACCTTTATCCGGCAATGGCTCTCCAATTTGCCATGGACAGCCCAGCCCAGGCTCCCTCCTGCCCCAGCTTGTCTCACTCCAGCCAGTTAAGTCTGCAAACTTTGATCTGGTATTTTGCCCCCAATTTAGAGCCACCAAATCTGAATTTCAGAGAGATGAAACTCCAAGATTAGAAGTGTGGTCTGTTCCACCACACTGTGGAAATCAACCAGAGTCAGAGGGGTCCTGTGTCTGATGAGAATAAAACTGAATCCCTGATGCAAGGCTTCCTCCTGTGACTGTAAACAGTTGGGCTCCATGTCCCAGGTCTTACAGCTGGCCCTCTGACCACCCCACGTCCTGGCCACACTCTGGGGAATAGCCATTGCCTATGTCCTTTTAGCTTTTAGGTTGTAAAGCCATCATTACTATTCAAAGGACTTTCTCAGTAATTGCTTATTTATTCCAGGCAGCTGCATCCAAGGGCAAAATACACATGATTTGATTAGAAGACCTAGGAGCACATCCTAAACCCTGTTCTGTATTCCCCTATGACCTTTATTGAGAGAGTTATTTCTCCCTCAGAGCCTCAGCCTACCCCTCCATGAAATAGGCAGTCATACCAATCACAAAAGATGGCTTAACCACTGCAGTATAAGAGTGTTCCAGAGCATTATAGGGAGAAGGCAATGGCAACCAACTCCAGTACTCTTGCCTGGAAAATCCCATGGGTGGAGGAGCCTGGTAGGCTGAGTCCATGGGATCACGAAGAGTCGGACACGACTTAGTGACTTCACTTTCACTTTTCACTTTCATGCATTGGAGAAGGAAATGGCAACCCACTCCAGCGTTCTTGCCTGGAGAATCCCAGGGACAGGGGAGCCTGGTGGGCTGCCATCTACGGGGTCGCACAGAGTCGGACACGACTGAAGCAACTTAGTAGCAGCAGCAGCAGCAGCAGAGCATTATAGAGGGAGTACTTCCTTTCTCTGCACAGGTTTGTGCTTTGATTCTCTTTGATAGCAATTCAGTGAAGAACTAAACCCAGCCCAAAGGATTTTACCTTCTTTTTACTTCCAAGCAAATGCAGTGACCTGCTATGTCTGGATATTATCCACTCTGGTCCCATTCTCTGCCTGAAGGTGGCATTCCAGATGACTAGGGCCTATAGCTCATGCAGGTCCTTGGTCCATGGCTTGCAGCTAAACTTTTGCCAACATGTTTAACCAACCTGCATGTGACTGGGGGACACAAGAGGATTCAAGAGGAGGAAACATTGTGCCCCCAGCTGTTTTTTTAAATTTCTGTAGTATATAACAGTTAAGAATGTGAATGTCAGAGCCCAACTTCCTGGATTTGAAGCCGAGTTACTGCACTTCTTAAAGCCTATTTTCTATATATATGTATAAAATAAGAACAGCCATCATGCTGACTTTATAAGGGGGTTTTGAGCATTAAGTGAGTTGACACATATTAAGTGCTTAGAATACTCCTTGGCATGTATTAGGTTGATCCATAAGAAATCACTAACATTGGATGGTGTTTGACATAAGAAACTAGTAGTCTCACATGGACCAACCTAGTGTTAAGTACTTACCAGGTGGTAGCTCTTTTGCTTGCTTTCTGCAGGATGGAGCTAGACCCTCAGTCATAGATGGACAGTCACAGTTTTCTTTACTTTACTTGTGTCACTGAGGGACAGGCGTTTTCCTTACCAGCATAGAAACTGGAAAGCAAGTAGTTGTGCTTTTCTCCCCAAGGGAGTGCAGATGAGGGATCTGCACATGATCTGTGGCCCCCTTCTGGGTACAGGCATGCATTCTCCCTTGGCATGGTCTGGCACTTCCTTCACTCAAAAGAAGGGAATGTTGCCACATACTACTGCAGCAGTCCTAGTCCCCATAACCAGCAGTTACGAGGTTGTCTGAGGGGCTCTTGCCTGCATGAAAGGCATCTGGCAGGTAGCCGTACTGGTGTGCAAGGCGCATATGCAAGTCCTCAGCAGCCTCGGGCTCTCTCTCCGGGCAGGAGCTGGAGTGGCTGCTGGAGATCAACCGGCTCACGCACCGGCTGCTGTGTAAACACATGACCCTGGACAGCTTCGACGCCATGTTTCGAGAGGCCAACCACAATGTGTCCGCCCCCTACGGCCGAATCACCCTGCATGTCTTCTGGGAGCTCAACTTCGACTTCCTCCCCAACTACTGCTATAATGGCTCCACCAACCGGTAAGGGAGTCTCAGTGCAAAATGGCCTGGGGGTGGAGGGGTGCGTGTGTGCTAAGTCACTTCCGTCTTTAAGACCCTATGGACTGTAGCCGTCCGGGCTCCTCTGTCCATGGGTTTCTCCAGGCAAGAATACTGGAGTGGGTTGCCATGCCCTCCTCCAGGGGATCTTCCCCACCCAGGGATTGAACCCTCATCTCTTGTATCTCCTTAATTGGCAGGTGGCTTCTTTACCACTAGCGCCACCTGGGGGCAGGGGCAGAAGCAGCCAACTCTCTCCTTCAGAGGAAGCTCTCTCAGTATCATCAGGGCCTGGCTCATGACTAGCTTTGAATAAGTATGTGCAGATGCAGGAAAGGGCCTGGGAAGAGTCCACACACTTAGCAAGATGGACTTCTGGTTCTCTAAAGATCTGGGACTTTCAATCCTCTTGAGCAGAGATCTGCCAACTCCAGCCCACAAGCCACCTCTAGTTGTCAACTGTTTTTGTTCAACCCATGAGCTAAAAATGGTATTGATATTTTTTAAATGGCTGGGGGAAAAAATCCAAAGAAGAATTATAATTTGGTGACAAGTGGAAATTATTTGACATTCACAAAGTTTACTGGAATTCTGCCATCTGTGCTCATTCATTTACAGTTGTTTATGGGCGCTCTCAGGCTACAGCAGAACTGAGTAGTTGCAACAGAGACCATCTGGCTTGCAAAGCTGAACACATTTGCTATCTGGGGCTTTATAGAAAGAGTTTGCAGCACCCTACTCTTGAGGAAACCAAACTGGGTGAAGGATCCTGGAAAAGGCTGTGCTCAGGCTCAACTCATTCTCAGCTTTCTTGACCACTGTTCTCATCAGCCATAAGCCCAGAGTTGAGCCTGTGAACCTGGACTACTGTGTTCCCATTTGTTCTTTGCGACCCCGTGGACTGTAGCCCACCAGGCTCCTCTGTCCTTGGGGATTCTCTAGGCAAGAATGCTGGAGTGGGTAGCCATACCCTCCTCCAGGGGTCTTCCCAACCCAGAGATTGAACCCAGGTCTCCCGCATTGCAGGCAGATTCTTTACCATCTGAGCCACCAGGGATGCCCTTATGAAAAGGAGACAGGGATTAAATGGGAGTTTGTCACAAGAACTGTATAGGCAACTGCCTAAGAAACAGTGTGGTTGCCCCTGGTCAGGAAGGGCTCCCGCTCCATAACCTGTGAAGAATAATGTTAGGACCCAGTTAACTCCTGCCCCATCTCTTTCCTCCTACTAGTTTTGTCCGAACCGCCATTCCTTTCACCCAAGAACCGCAGAGAGATAAACCCGCCAACGTCCAGCCTTATTACCTCTATGGGTCTAAGGTGAGTGGTCTTGCCTGTGTCCTACTTCTGAGAGGACTAGTGAGCAAAAGCAAATAGAAAAGTGTTGCCCGAAGTAGAAAGGCAAGAAGCGTGGAGATAAAGAGGCAGCAGTGAGGTCCAGGCAGAAACAACTATGAATATATCCATCTTTATTTGTTCACAACTAGCAAGACTGGGAGTGAGCGCAGACCTGGCGGGGCTGGGTTCTGGGTGGGAATGGGGAAACAGGTGAGAGGGTCTCCTTGTCTTGGCGTCACATCTCCTGTTCTCTGTTGATTCACTGTCATATCGTCCTGCAATTCTGGGATTTTGTGCTCCATAGCTATGAGGGATTTGCAGCCAGGAAGCAGTTGGGAAGGTGGAACTTTGAAGGAAATCCCAGATGGCCAAAACTACCTCTGAGAGGTCTCGTCCTGTCTCTTTGCTGCTTGGTTCACAATGCCGATCCCGACACTAATGAAGCCTCCCAGGCGGTGTCTGTTCTGGACCTTCAGTCCTTTGCCAATCGTTAAACAAACATGCCTTAAGCCCTAGAACATGCTGGGCAGGGTCTCCATGCTGGAGATTTAGCAGAGATTGAAGCAGATGCATCTCCACCTGCCTCCAGTTCTGTTTCCACCCTGGGGGGGTGAGCACAGGGGATCACCCTTCACACAGATTCACCAACACCTTGACGTATGTAGGAGATTTTCTCTTAGCCTGCAGGTTTGTGTGGGAGAACGCCATGTAAAGAGTGTAGAAACAGCTAAAAAGCCTAGGTTCTTTTTTGTGACAGTTGAAAAATGGCCACCTCTGACCCCATTTTTCACAACATAAGCACAGATGGACTTAGAAGAAGTGACTGGATAAGTGTAACCTGGTTAGACAAGGCACTCCTCTAGGTATGGGAGCCCTAGTTTGGGAAGGTAAGGAACCAAGATGATTGCCCATCACTCGGGCCTGAAGGTGGGAAGGTGGGGCTTAGAAGGTCTTAGGCTGATGCTGAGAGAGAGCAGGTGTCTCCTCCAGAGCAGCCAGTCTGGTCAAGGCCGCTCTCTCAAGGCACCCTTCCAGACAGCCTTGTGACAGTTCACAGGCATGGCATGAATCAACAGTGGCTCACAAAAGGACTCCCTTTTCTATTCTCTTTTAAACCTTGATGATGCTATCAAGGAGCAAGTCTTGAGTTGGTGTCAAAATGTCTTTAATAGCTCTCCAACAATTGCTAATCTCCCTTTTTATCAAAGAGAGCAGGCCCTAAGCTTAGAGTCCTGAGACAGTAATAGTATCCAAGTCAAATTTAATATGATTTTGTTTTCATTCTGCTTATTATGTCTCTTTTCTTCTATTTATTATAGCAGAAGGGTGCTGGTTTTTCATTTGGGGAATAACATGGGCTTTCTTTTAAAATAAGTTTTTTAAATGACTCAGTATAAAGAAAATGCATTGTTAATAATAGTACAGATAGTCTGTGGGTTAAAAAAAGTGAAAATGGGGAACAAGTGCTGTGCAATTTGCTGAATTAGAGTATTTTGGTGTGCAAAATACTCTAGAGCAAAGTTTCTCACATCTTTCCAAAATAATCCCCCCACCCCTATAACAGCAAAGGAGCCTGGACATTTGCCTCAGCTGACTGAAAGTGTAACTAAAGAGCCTATCTTCAATTAACTCAACAGTTTCCTTGAAGTGTGTTTTATTTCAGTCATGTCAGTTTCCATTTCTAACCCATAATATACTAATGGTTGTTTTAATTTTAAAATAATGCTTTATTTTCTAACTGAGCCCTGCTGCTCTAGATGGACCCTCCTAAGAGGGTCCAATTGGGCCCTCTTGGAGGATGCTGTTCCAATTGGGCCTATACATAATCTCTCCTAAGAGATAGCATCTTCCTCCCCTTGCCCACCATGGGGGTATGTGTTTTCCAGCTTGAAAGGCTTTGTCAAAGGGCACTCATCCAACCAAGTAGTTCACAAGAGCTCAGTCATTTGAGGGAAGATGAGTGGGTAGTCTACAGATGCGTTTTTACAGGAGACCTATTGCATGGAGGCCTTTAAGCTACATGATGTGGGCTGCCTCCTCCCCACCTCTCACTACCCAAAACAAGGCAATGCAGCCTGACCACCTCCCTCCCTCTGCAAGGCACCCGCATTGGGGGCATGCTGGCCAACTTCCACTGCTGCAGCTTCAGCTTCTGGTTCCACATCTTCTCCAGAGTTTTTGTGTGGCAGCTCCACCAGGGGGAGCCCCTGCAGGCCTTCGTCTCCCTGACCTAGCCCCGGGGCCTCCTCTGGCCATCTCACCAGCCCATTGGCTTCCTCCATGTGGCCGGCTCTGTAAGACCATCGAGGTTCGTGGCACCGGATGCACCAGAACTGGAGGCAGATGAAGGCTAAGACTGCCGTGAAGCAAGCCAGCAGAATGGCCATCAGCACCCAGAGCGAGATCTGGGGGTCCACCAGGGAGCTTCCAGCGGCCAGTGGAGTCTTATCCAGGGTGTGGAACATGGTGCAGTAATGCCTGTAGGGGAAGAGAATCTTCTTGCAGCTGATGCACAGGAAGTAGAGGGTGGAAGGGGTGAGGTGTTCCAGCACTACGGAGCTGATTGTTCGAGGCACCTTCTCCTCGTGGTGGAAGCTGTAGCGAAGATAGCCAGAGAAGATGCTGTTCCAATTGGGCCTATACATAATATGGTAATAGTCCTCCAGGCAGGGCTCCGAGGACGACCAGGAAATGATGGCTCCCGTATAAGAAACGTTCCCAACCTTGATGTTCATCCCGATTCTGAAACCAGAATCAAAGTGAAGAGTGACATGTCCTCATTTAAGTGTTGATTTATGATAATCACAGCCACTGTGCGTTGAGTATTCAACATGGAGACTAATATTGCCCCCGTTTTACAGACTGAGAGATGGAGGCCAAGAGGTGACAATACTCAGCTGGGCATAGCCGAGGAATGGCAGAACCGCAGTTCAGACCAGGGCCATCTCATGCCAAAGCTGGGGGCTTGCAGGCCTAGGAGAGATGCACCCAGAGCCCCCAGCCCCATGCTGCCCTGTCTCAGAATCCTTAAATACAACATGGTTCCCAAACCTTAAAAAAAAAAAAGAAGAAGAGGGAGAAGAAAAAGGAAAGAAGGAGAAGCAAGCAGAGCCTCAGGGTCCCCGTGTTAGTCACCATAGGCCTGTGACCTCCAAGCCAGATGATTGTTTCACCTAAAATTTCCCTCTAGACCTCCTGTTTCTGCCGCAAGTGCTGTGAGTTCATTCACCTAGAACGTTCTGGCCACTTGTTTTTAGCCTCACAGTTCTGTTGCCCGTGGCGAGAAGTGCTTTGCGTCAGTCACTGAGGGGCAGCTCATTTCTCCCCAAAGCCTCTGATCGTGTTTTGTCCATTTGTTGGCTTTTTTTCAAAGCTGAATTACCCAGGAAATTAGTTTCACAGGTCAAAATAATCAGCTCCAAATACCAGCAGAGCTGCTCCTATTTGATACTGCTGGTTCTGTGACTGTTAATGGTGGTAATCACCAGCCACAGTTAGCGAGCAGTTGCTACGTCACAGGTCATGCTAGAAGCTCAACATACCGTAACGAATATGCTTTATTCATCACAACTTCTGAACTAGATTCCCGTTTTACAGACGAGCAATCTAAGAGAAGCCATTATCTAACAAGACCCAAAGCCACATAACCTCTGGATTTCCAGGTTTAGTAGTAGAATGTTATCACAAAATGAGGTGCTGGTACTAAGACTGGGTTGCTGCTTTTTCTGACACATCAAATGATCCCTCTTCTGTCTGCCACCCTCTCACTTTGGTTACAGTGCGCCATCTTCAAGCTTTTTAGTTTCTTTTTAATTCTGTGTATTTGGGATAATTCAGTTCATCTCCACTGAATTGCCCCTGAGCTAAAATTCTAGAGACAGCCATAGTCAACCTGTGTATGTTCATAGATAGGTAGCACCCAGCCTAGTCCTCTGCCCCTACTCTTTCTTATGAAAGACAGAGGTTTAATTTCTGATTGCAGCAGCATAGTAAAAAAAAAAAAAAAAAAGTTGATCAGGTTTTAACCTGAATTGGATACTAAGCCAGACTGGTTCCTCATGAGCTGCTTTCTCTCCTCCCTGCCTCCCTCCAACCTCCTATTCTCACACCCTTGCTCCTAGAGGAAGTAAGCTGCAGAAAGGTGCCCAGCAGTGAGTGATCTTCAGTGCTTGATTTTCTTATCTGAAGATGACAGTAAACTACAATGCTCAGGAAGAAGAATGAGTTCCTTGCCATTTGGCTGGAAATGTTTTCCCAGAAAAATGGGGAATTAAAGGGATGAGGCAGGGGTGCTCAGATCCCTCCAGGAAGAGAGTCTTTTGCAGAGGAGGCTGAGTACCTGCGCTCCCTCCGTGGGTCTCCTTCTCACACATACCCGTCCACCCCATCCCAATACCTGCCACGTCTCTACAAATATACTTCCGACCACAGTGAAAAGAGCTTAATTCATTACTTGTGCTACAGAGGCAATAGCCCTCGTAAACGCTTCCATCAGGAGAGATTGGGAATCCTGTTTCTTGTCATGAATCTCTCACATCTGCACTGGCTGTCTTTGCAGACTGAGTTTTCTCCAGCAGACATTTTAAAAAGCTTTCTGTCAAGATGTGGCATTCACAGCTTTTAGGATTAGATGTCTCCCTGTATTTGTTCTTCTGTCTCTCAATCCCCCCCCCCCATTTTTAGCTACTCTTATTACCATTGCCTGGCTCTCCTCCAAGCAAAGTATGAAAAGAAAAGCCATTTCCATTCCCAAGAAGAGCCATGTATGTCCCTTACCTGAGGCTTGCAGTGATCCGGTTGTTAGGCACCCCTCAGAGGCAGAGTGGATCAGAGCCCAAGGATGCTGCCTTCTCCCCTCCTCTGCTCTGGGCTCTCTGGGTTCTCCTTGATGTCTCTCTCACCACTGTCTGAGTAATTGCACTGTCGCCCCCAACGCTCACATTATTCATTTCTTCAGATCAGCATCATTCACCATGGCAACCAGCAGGCATCTGTACGCACGATGTTTCAATCTGGAAAGGCTTCTGCTCATTGAGAGGAGCTCTGATTCCTTCAGCCGAAAAAAAGGCAAACAGTCCTCTCCATGTTGATCCTCAGAATGAAGCTGATTTCTCAAAGGCCCCTAAATTATCTCTCTAATAAGCTAGTTATCATTTTTATCCCTCATCCAGACCTTCTTTGGACCGTGGTTTTAAAGGCGAAGATGCCATTCACTGTTTTCCCACAAGTAAAGATATATAATTACCTCCTCATCCCCTCCCAACCCAACCCACCGCCACTCCACCTCTGTGTCCTCTTATTTCTTTATTCTTGTCTCATGAGGCATTACCTAGTTACATGACATTGGTCAAGATGCTTTTATTCTCTGGGCCTCAGTTCATCATCTGTAAGGCTAATGGCTTGGGCTGGATCCAGATGTCAGATAGAAAACATGAGGACCATCCCTGCCCGAGTCCTGAGCCCATGTGAGGCATGCTTCGTAACCATCAGGACGATTGTCCTGAGTTGGTTTGAGTGTTCCCCACCCCCACCCCACCAAATTCAGGTCCAGCCAGAACCTCAGAATGTGACCTTTGTTGGAAGTTGAGACTTTGTGGATTTAATTAGTTAAGGACCTAGATGTGTTATCACCCTGGATTTAGGGTGATTCCAGTGATTGGTGTCTTTATAAGAGAAAGGAAAGGGGGAGTTATGCACACAAGAGAGGCAAAGGGCAGAAGCCCATTGAAGCGACGCTGCCAGAAGCCAGAGGAACTGGAAGATGCAAGGAAGCCTTCTCCCCTGGAGCTTTCAGAGGGAGCACGGCCCTGTCGGCACCTTGATTTCAGGCCTCTGGAACTGTGAGCGATTAAATTCCTAATGTTTGAAGCCATCACGTTTCTGGTAATTTGCTACAGCAGCCCTTGCTCAGATGGATCTAGGCCTGAATCATATAACAGTAATAAAACACAAGCTAGGTGTTTTTTAAAAGTCATCTTTTTTCTTCTTGGTTTTTGGCCAAAGTATCCAAGTGAACCCACGAAGGTCTCCTTTTGATTCACATCAGTGATAATCAAAAAGTTATAAAAGCTGCCCAGTGAGTCACAGACCCTGCCCGGGCCAAGGGTCTCTGTGAGACGTGGGGTGTCGGGATGCTGGGTGTCCATCAACTAGACGCTTGCTCTGTGCTTCCTGTGACATTCAGTCTTCCCAGGTGTCCGGCTGGAATCTGCTGTGATGCATGCTAACGGTGAGTCCCTGCAGAGCATCACAGCGTCCTCCTCAGACAGGCCAGTGCAGCAGTTTGCAGATGCCTTTTGAAAAGGTTATTTTGAGGAGAATAAAAATACCAGAGTTAGGGGACCTGTGGAGTGACAAGATGAAGCTCAAGCCTTTGCCACCAAAAACGAGGATTTATTTTTAATGCTCCTGGATGGCATTTTTCACACTGAGCTTTTTATTTGAGAAGCTGAGGCACTGGGAGAATGTGAGGTCTAGATGTCCTCTTGGTTCACAGATCCCAAGAGAAGGAAAGATTTCCCCAGGCCAGGGGACTGATGAGTGGCGGAGCCAAGAGGGGAATCCGGGTCCAAGGAACCCTGACTCCAAGGCCAGGGCTCATCCTGCTCCCTTGGGTCGTCACCATTCACCAGCAGCACCCAGAGCTCCCAGTGAGCCCTTATGGGTGAGACACATCACATGGGCACGCTTGACTCAGAAGATCGCACCCAGCCAAGCTCCTCACTGTCTCCACCTTCAGGGTGCAGTCACCCTTCTGCAGTCACCCGAATGGTGTCCTCTTCAGCTGTCAGGCCTGGGGGCCTCTGGCTGGTTTACACCAGCGGTAAGTCACTGCAGAGGAAACCAGCCAAAAGCGGGGTCCCTGCTCCCCCCCAAAGGTGGCAGTGAAGGGATAGTTGCAAGGGCATGCCCTGGCCCCAAAACTGATGGCCACCCAGTGGCTGAAGTCCCCAGGCTGGGTTCAGATCCTGCCTCTATGGCCTTGGACAAATTTTCTGACTGTCCTGGGCCTTGGTTAACTCTTCTGTAAAAGACAAATATTAATACAACCTGCTTGATGATGTTGGAGCAGTGAAATGAACCCATCTCTGCAGTGCTGGGCTCAGGAATAGTGAGTAAGTGAGTGAGTGAGTGAAGTCGCTCTGTTGTGTCTGACTCTTTGCGACCCCATGGCTCTTATTATTTAGAAGACAAGGTCCGTGGACACAAGCCATTGCCTAAGTTGGCTGTAGCTTCATCCAGAGGCTGTGATGGACAAGGTGTGCCATCTGCATGATGCTTCCTTCCCTCTCTCTCTCCTTAAAACAGCTATATTTTTTAAATGTGTCTCCTCATTGTACATAAAAAGTATCAAAAAGTTCAAAGACAGTAGTCAAACACAAACTACTCAGAAATAACCACTGAGAACATTTTGGTGTGTTTTATATGTTCTTTTCTCATTTTACCCGTGGGGAACTCTTTGAGGTAGGCCCTCTTACCATCATTGTATAAAGGGAGAAACTGAGGCTCAGAGGGATTAACTGACTTGACAAGTATCGCAAAGCTAGGCAGTGGCAGAGTAGGTCCCTTCACTGAGGTCTGTTGGTCCAGACCCCAAGCTCCCAGCCGGCCTCTTTGATGCCGATCTCCCCTCTGGGCCCATCTTCAGTCAGGAGTGGTCAACAGTAGCTCTTTGCCTTGTGGTTGACTCCTCTGAGAGCTGGAGACAGGACTTTGCAATTTGGTGGATTCCAGGGTGATGGGAACAGGCAAGGAACTAAAAGATCTCAGAGAGAATATCCAGTCACCTGAAAGTAGCAGGTAGGAGCCGGGAGAAAATCAGCTACATTTGAGAAATACAGTCCACAAGTGTTTCCTCTTCCAGAGTCTGGAGTCCAGGTTCCCCTGCCTAAGAGCTGTGTCACTTAGGGTTCCATTCAGTCGCTCAGTCATGTCCAACTCTTTGCGACCCCATGAATCGCAGCACGCCAGGCCTCCCTGTCCATCACCAACTCCCAGAGTTCACTCAGACTCGCGTCCATCGAGTCAGTGATGCTATCCAGCCATCTCATCCTCTGTCGTCCCCTTCTCCTCCTGCCCCCAATCTCTCCCAGCATCAGAGTCTTTTCCAATGAGTCAACCCTTCACATGAGGTGGCCAAAGTACTGGAGTTTCAGCTTCAGCATCAGTCCTTCCAATGAATATTCAGGACTGATTTCTTTTAGGAGGGATTGGTTGGATCTCCTTGCAGTCCAAGGACTCTCAAGAGTCTTCTCCAACACCACAGTTCAAAAGCATCAATTCTTCGGCACGCAGCTTTCTTCACAGTCCAATTCTCACATCCATACATGACCACTGGAAAAACCATAGCCTTGACTAGACGGACCTTTGCTGGCAAAGTAATGTCTCTGCTTTTGAATATGCTATCTAGGTTGGTCTTGAAGAAAGTAGAGAAAACCACTAGGCCATTCAGATATGACCTAAATCAAATCCCTTATGATTATACAGTGGAAGTGAGAAATAGATTTAAGGGACTGGATCTGATAGATAGAGTGCCTGATGAACTATGGATGGAGGTTCATGACACTTAGGGTTAAGGGTAATATTAAATGTAAAAAACCTTTAGCAACTGGTCACCAAAATTAGTATATGGGTCAAAACATTAAAAAAATGTTATTTTGTAAGTGAACTGTAGAGTTCTATCATAAAACAGCCTCCCAAGTGATATAGGTTGTGGCACAAATCATTTCTTAAATTATACCAATAACTTCTCAATTGTGTTTTGGTCTTTGGAGATTGGTGATGTGATGTTTTATTTGATTTGGTTGTTGGTGTCTAAACAGTGCCCCGGTGTGAGCCTTGATTTGACCTCAGGGAAATTCATTCTATGCTTGCTGTGTCTCTCCATGAAACCATAGTCCTTGAGGTCTAGAAACCGGAGCTTTGCTGCAGCAAGCTGAGTGCATCTCAGCCTGCTCCATACCTGGGCGCCAGCACTTCACATGGGGCCCGTGCAAGGGAATCTGCCCTGGCCCCACAACACCATCAGCAGCACCACCCTATTTCCTGCCCCTACCCTGCTATCTTATCTGTGTGGCACCTCTCCCAGGCTATACAACATTATTTATCCCCCAGTCCAGAAGAATTTTGTTATTTTGGCAGTTGGTAGATATGGCAGAATATCATCTTGTATTTCACTGCAGGAGAGTCACTTCACTTCACTTGGGCTTTCTGACTTTCCTTAAGTTTTTTTTTTTTTTGGTTGCACTGAGTCTTCATTGCTGTGCATGGGCTTTCTCTAGTTGCGGCGAGCGGGCACTGCTCTTCATCGCAGTGCATGGGCTTCTCATTGCAGCAGCTTCTCTTGTTGTAGAGCATGGGCTCCAGGGCATGCCCGCTTCAGTAGTGGTGGCTCATGAGCTTAGTTGACCTGAGGCATGAGGAATCTTCCCAGACCAGGAATTGAACTCGTGTCCCCTGCACTGGCAGGTGGATGCTTTTTCTTTTTTTTAAATGACACACACATATTTATTGCAACATTATTGGACAGTGTTTCTCAGAGAAAATCAAGTGATGATAACATAGATAATCAAGATAAATATCATTTGGTAGAAAATAAGCAAACACAGGTGATCATGTATATATACTCTAGGAAGAGGAAATTAGGGGAAATACTCTTAAAAGTGAATATGAAGTATAAGATTTTATATATTTTAATATTTATTAAGCATAGGAAGAAGATGAAATCTCTTTTTACTATTGTCTACTTTTTAATTTTTATTTATTTTTAATTGATTGATGATTGCTTTGCAATAGTGGTTTGATTTCTGCCATACCTCAATATGAATTAGCCATAAGTGTATACATGTCTCCTCCCTTTTGAACCTCCCTCATACCTCCCACCCATTCCCACCCCTTTAGGTTGTTACCAAGCCCCGGTTGAGTTCCCTGAGTCATACAGCAAATTCCCGTTGGCTATCTATTTACATATGCTTCCTTGCTACTCTCTCCATTCATCTCACCCTCTCCTTCCTCTCCCCAGCCCTTGTCCATAAGTCTGTTCTCTATATCTGCATCCCCACTGCTGCCCTGCAAATAGGTTGATCAGAAGCATCTTTCTAGATTCCATAGATATGCATTAATGTACAATATTTGTTTTTCTCTTTCTGACTTACTTCACTCTGTATAATAGGCTCTACGTTCATCTACCTCATTAGAACTGACTCAAATGTGTTCCTTTTAGGACTGAGTAATATTCCATTGTGTATATGTACCACAACTTCTTTATCCATTCATCTGTTGATGGACATCTAGGTTGCTTCCGTGTCCTAGCTATTGTAAATAGTGCTGGCAGGCAGATTCTTAACCACTGGACCACCAGGGGAAGTCCTTCACTTGGGCTTTAAATTCATCCTCTGCTAAATGAGGACGATTGTACCTGCATTATCTGGTCTCAAAGGCTGCTTATGGCCCCCAAAGATACCAGATCCTAATCCTAGACCTGGAAATGTTGCTTTATTTGGGAAAATGGCTTTGCATATATGATCAAGTAAAGGATCTTGAGATGGGAGTATTATCCTGGTTTATCAGGACGAGTCCTAAAGGCCATCACTAGTGTCCCCATAATAGAGAGGCAGAGGAAGGCTACACACACAGAAGAGAAGGCCAGATCTCAGCAGAAGGATTTGAAGATGGCCATTAGTGATGCAGCCACCACCCAGGGAATGCTGGCAGCCACCAGAGCTGGAAGAGGCAAGGAACAGATTCTTGCCTCAAGCATCTAAAGGGAGTGTGGCCGTGCTGACTTTGACATTGGCCCAGTGATACTGATTTTGGGTTATGCCTTCCAGATCTATGAGAATAAACTTCTGTTGTTTTAAGCCATAAGATTTATGGTAATTTGTTATAGCAGCCATGGAGAAACAAATACAACTGGACAATTACAAGGGAATTATGTAAAAAGATTCATGAACAGGGAACTATGATACACTTGTGTATCATCATATGAATACAGAATTTTTAAAAAGCAGCATCATTGGTTTCCTCCAAAAAACTTTTGGCAACTCTAGATATTGTCGTGTTGATAGGGTACCTCAGAACAGAAGGGTTTGGTTCCTGTTCTCCCTCTTGCCTTCTCCAAAAGACTTTATTCATGGGACAGAAAACAGAAAAAGAGTTATTTCTTAAGGTCTCTACTTGGATCTTTCAAACTCTGAGCCAAGAAGACCAAAAAGACACCCCGATGTTGGAGAACCAGCCCTATGGCTCACCAGATGTCAAATAGGGACAGACAGAACATCAGCACTTTTACCTACTCCCTCCAATGGATTTGAACCTGTAACTTAGGATTTATCGGTTCTTTCAATCATCTCATTCTGTGGTCTTCCCAACAAGGATGGCATTACTGTTTTATCCATCTACCTGCATCCTCATTTACCTGCAGGTTTTAGAGTGAAGCTCCAGCTCTCTCCCTCTCTGAATTAGAGCTATGTTTGTGTTGGTGGGCTGATGGCATGCAAATTGCTCAAGGGACATTAGAGAAATTGTAAGTAAAACAGGAAATTAGAAACAGTTTTAATTCCCCTTGGGATTTCTGAAAACAGCAATTGTGATTCCAGAAAGCAGAGATGCAAATTGCTTGCAAATTTGATTTGCCAAATAAACAGGCTTCCGTGTTTGGAGTGGTTGGTCTTGTTTATCATCTGGTGAAAGATAGACACTTGATGACTAAAAGTCCATCTACAATACTTCTGAATGGTTAAAAGGGTAGCTTTTATGTCATGAATATTTTACCACAATTTTTTTTAAAGTGCACTTATAGAGAATATTACAGTGCCCAGAATCTGCCAGATCAACTCAGCTTTTTTTTCTCTCCTTAAAATGCTATTTCACTTTTAAACAAATACTCATCTATGTCACACATTGATATTATGGCTCCAATTCCTAAATCAGGATTATTTCTTGAGATCTCATAAAGGTATCTATTGTGAGCAAGATGGTTTTAACCAAACTTAATTTTAAGCAAGACATCCTAAACAAGGTACATAATTAGTTTCTAAGTGCAGGCATTGATTGTAGCCCAAGTCAGTTAACAGGATTGGTTCTATATAAGAGACCTGTAGCAAGTTTCCAGTGTCTCAAGTCATGTTGCATTCCTGTTTTTCCTTGCCAAACCTCAGAAAATGCCCCGGCTCCCATATTCCCACATTTTCTCAATAGGGCCCAGCCTCCTACTGAATCAGCAGGTCAGATGGATGCCCTGTGGGTGTGTGTGTGCATGTACTTCCCAGCATGCGTGTGTGTGTTT
>SJXP01003752.1:40290-53911 GCA_006408505.1 Damaliscus lunatus
AGGATTTGAATTCTGCTTATTTCATGCTGGTCCTTCCTGAGTTTGGGCCATCAACTGAGGCCTGAATGGTCCAGACCAGAATCCAAGAGTAATAGAGGAATGTCAACAAGAGGCCTCCTGTGTGTGGGTTTGTAAGGGGGACTTTTTTCAGCCCTGTGTGTGATTAAACAATTCCAAAGTTCTTCTTCTCTGCTTGGAACTCTGATGAGAGCTGCTGAAGAGTTTCCATCTACCCAACTCCATTTTTATTTGTGCTTGCCAGGAAGTGCCAAGGGAACCTTGTGTTAGAAGCTCCTTGGGTGGGAGTGGTGGCTAAGGAGGCTGCTAAGAAGGATGAGCACGGGGAAGACCACAGTGGAGCTTGCACCTTTGGGGTGGGGGGGCAGTTAATAGCACATCTATTCCCACCCTCTGCCCAGGCAGAGCAACCTCCTAACATCCCCCTGTCTCAGTCTCCACTCAGTGCAGTCTGTTGTTGGACAGCTCCTATTTTTATAATGTTCCAAACATTGAGCAAAATCTGCATGGGGTGGGGGTATCTTCCATCAGCTGGTATCAACTCTGCCCTCTGTCACATCTGTCCCCGTGTAGGATATGCACTGTGTTGTATGAAATTTTACCCCATAGATATACTCTCCAGATTCAGAGAATCATGACTGTAGCCAAAGCATGGAGAAATTTGATGAGGAAGCTGTATTTTCTTAGTCTTTACTTTCCAGTTACCAAAGGAAAGGAATATGAAGGGCTCTTATTTCAGCCAGTGCTTCCAGTATGCCTGGTACCATGCTAGGAGCTGTATATATGTCACCTCATTTAAATCTTGTACAATCCTCCCAGAGTTGGTATTATCTTTACTTAGGGAGTGAAAAAACAGTGAACATGTTAGTCGCTCAGTCATGTCCGACTCTTTGTGACCCCATGGACTGTAGCCCAGCAGGCTCCTCTGTCCATGGGATTCTCCAGGCAAATACTGGAGTGGGTTGTCACATCCTCCTCCAGGGATCTTCGTGACCCTGGGATCGAACCCAGGTCTTCTGCATTGCAGGCAGATTCTGTACTGTCTGAGCTACCAAGGCTAAGAGAGTTTAAATAATTTGCTCAGGATCATCTAGCTAGCAAATTTATGGAACTGGAATTTGAACTCAGGTGTGCTCACCCCAGTAAATAACTCTGGACTCAGATAAAGCAAGAAAAGAAGTCAGAGAATCATACAGGGGAAGAAAGTAGCTGATTGCTTTCTGTCCCCTCTGGGAATAACCACTTGAAAGTTCCGTGCTGTTCAAAAATTCCCTTCACAGGATATTTGAAAAAGACACTGAATATGCTCAGAGCTTCACTGGGTTCAGAAGAGAGGCCCAGCTCCAGGTGGGGAGGGTGAGGAGGAAGCTCCCCTAGGGATGAGTCCATGTGGTACCCCTCGGACTGTGAGCACAACCCAGCCATCCCTCTTCTGTGCCCATGAGGGCTCAAGCTGCAGTCTCTTTGGGAGGAAACTCAAATCAGGTTTTTGTTTTTTAATCTTTGAAAGCAAATGTTGGGAAGTGAATTGGACTATGATATACCCCAGTGGGCTTTTTAATTTCCTTTTGTTATTGAAGTATAATCATAAGCAGTAAAATGCACTGTCTTTGTTTAGGCTGCTGTAACAAGAAATACAGTAACTGGGTGGCTTAGACAGCAAAGATTTCTCACAGTTCTAGAGGCTGGTGTGTCCAGGATCAAGGTGCCAGCAGATTCCACGTCTGATGAGAGCCCACTTGCTGGTTTGTAGATAGCCTTCTTCTAGTACATGTGGAGAAGAGAGGGGAGGTGCAGATGGGGAGAGAAGGAGAGAGAGAGGAAGGGGAGGGGAAGAGGGAGAGGGAGAGAGCATTTTCATGGGTCTTCCTCCCAGGGCACTAATCTCATTGATGAGGATACCACCCTCATGACTTAATTACCTCCCCAAAGTCCCACCTCCTAATACCATCACAATAGGGATTTAAGATTTCAACAAAAGAATTGGGGGCTGAGGGCACAACCGTTTAGTCAGTAACATGCACAGATCATGTGTGCATATAGTTTCATGAGTTTTGACACATGTATACATGTGTGTAGTCAAGAACCCAGTCAATGTGTGGGACATTTCCATCATCTAGCCACCACCAGAGGGAAGCCATGGTGTGTCTGCAGTTTGTTTTTCCCCCCTCTCATCCCTGGAGAGGGGGCAGGAGACTATGGAGTGGGCTTTGATTACAGAGCCAGAGCTGAGATGCACTCACTTGGGAGGGGGAGCACTTTCTGCCACGTGTGCCCTGGTGCCTCACTCCCCTCTCTCTGGTCCCTGTCTGTTTGGCAAGGTGGCCAGTTACAGAGACACTAAAATGGTTTGCTCCGCACACAGAAAGTTATAAGGCCGGGCTCCATGGTTGACTATATCAAACTCAACAATTTATTTACTCCAGGATTTGCTGATCATCAGCCTCTGTGAACATCATGCTTTTTAATCAGTTACATTTTCCCTCCCCACAGAAACTGCTCCTGCCCTACCCCATTTAGAAATCTGTAGTAACTACCTACAAGGTGTCCCTCCTCCAGGCTCAGGCAGAGTTTTACTGTGACAACACACCGGTGTTGAGTGCAGAGCACTGTTTTTTCACACTGTGTGTGCATGCTCAGTCACTAAGTCATGTCTGACTCCACCAGACTCCTCTGTCCATGGGGTTTTCCAGGCAAGAATACTGGAGTGGGTTGCCATTTCCTTCTCCACTCTCAAACTCCAAGCCTCTCCATATATAGGCATTAACTTAGCAAGAGAACTGTTATTCAGCCTGTTGGATGAGTGGGCTTGTGACTCCTCACGATTTCTTGCTATTAGTGGACACTCTAATTGTGTTCCTCGTGTATCCTTCTTATTAGAGGGTACCATGATTATGATGCTTGTTTGTGAAGTTTAGAATACAGTAAAACATACTTGATGCAAAACCTAGGCTGAACATAATCGAATCTTCCCTGATGGCTCCAGACGGAGCTGAGAATCTTGCAGAACTCCAGAAGCACCATCACAGTTTCTTTTTAATTCATGTAGGATTTCTAATTAGCCAGCTAATAGATTACGGATGTGGTCTTTACATATTTGCATGCTCTGTATACAAGATTTTTACAATTCCAGATAGGAGAACTGTACTCAAATCTAAAGTGAAGTTTTTTCTTAAAAAAAAAAAACAAAGTTTAGGGTTTATGTAATAATTCTGTTTCCAAAGTTCACCTTTGTAGGCAGAGGTTAAAAACATGGGCTTTGGGATCATAACCACCTGGGTTCAGACAGGGCTCAGTTACCTATGAACTGTGTGACCTTGAGCAAGCTACTTACCACCCTGAGCCTCAGTTCCCTCATCTGTGAAATGGGGCCTAGAATTGTACAGATCACAGATCACATACATGGGTTGTGTGAATTAATTGAAAATGCACTTGGAGGGCTTCATGAAGCTTGGCATGAGGTGGTCCATAAGTGGGAACATTTCAAAACAAAGTCACTGATAACTTGAGTGTCTCACCTAGCTGCTGCTGCTGCTGCTAAGTCACTTCAGTCGTGTCCGACTCTGTGCGACCCCATAGACGGCAGCCCGCCAGGCTCCACCATCCCTGGGATTTTCCAGGCAAGAGTACTGGAGTGGGGTGCCATTGCCTTCTCTGTCTCACCTAGCAAAGTGAGACCAACTCAGAGCCCTTTATTTTGATCCTGTATTCTCAGACAGAAAGACCTTAAAGAGATTCCACTAATTCAGCAACAACATCTCACGGGGTCCAGAGGACAGTGGAGATGGCCCTTCAGTGGTCAGGGCTCTGGGCCCTCAACCAACACCCAATCAGAACATCTCAGCTTTTGTCTGTTTCCTGTATTTATTTCTGTGACATCTTTTTTTTTTTTTTTTAATTGCTACTCAAAAAGCTTCAAAACCAATGTTCTAATCCAACCCACTCATTTCATAGATGAAGAAGCTGAGGCTCAAAATTCCTGTATAGTTTTCCCACGTGGTCAGCAGAGGTCTCCTGCCCCTCAGGCCTCTTGGTTCTCAAGACCCCACCCTGTGATAGATGAAGACACCTCGAAGTAGAAAGAAGGCAACGATGAATCAGCTATTGAGNATAATTCTGTTTCCAAAGTTCACCTTTGTAGGCAGAGGTTAAAAACATGGGCTTTGGGATCATAACCACCTGGGTTCAGACAGGGCTCAGTTACCTATGAACTGTGTGACCTTGAGCAAGCTACTTACCACCCTGAGCCTCAGTTCCCTCATCTGTGAAATGGGGCCTAGAATTGTACAGATCACAGATCACATACATGGGTTGTGTGAATTAATTGAAAATGCACTTGGAGGGCTTCATGAAGCTTGGCATGAGGTGGTCCATAAGTGGGAACATTTCAAAACAAAGTCACTGATAACTTGAGTGTCTCACCTAGCTGCTGCTGCTGCTGCTAAGTCACTTCAGTCGTGTCCGACTCTGTGCGACCCCATAGACGGCAGCCCGCCAGGCTCCACCATCCCTGGGATTTTCCAGGCAAGAGTACTGGAGTGGGGTGCCATTGCCTTCTCTGTCTCACCTAGCAAAGTGAGACCAACTCAGAGCCCTTTATTTTGATCCTGTATTCTCAGACAGAAAGACCTTAAAGAGATTCCACTAATTCAGCAACAGCATCTCACGGGGTCCAGAGGACAGTGGAGATGGCCCTTCAGTGGTCAGGGCTCTGGGCCCTCAACCAACACCCAATCAGAACATCTCAGCTTTTGTCTGTTTCCTGTATTTATTTCTGTGACATCTTTTTTTTTTTTTTTTAATTGCTACTCAAAAAGCTTCAAAACCAATGTTCTAATCCAACCCACTCATTTCATAGATGAAGAAGCTGAGGCTCAAAATTCCTGTATAGTTTTCCCACGTGGTCAGCAGAGGTCTCCTGCCCCTCAGGCCTCTTGGTTCTCAAGACCCCACCCTGTGATAGATGAAGACACCTCGAAGTAGAAAGAAGGCAACGATGAATCAGCTATTGAGATTTCACCAAGGTTCTTCCAGCCAGTTCCTAGCATTGAAAATGCCCCTAGAGAAAGAAAAGCATTTGTTTTACCCTTGCCCTGTGGCTCAAGAGTGAAAGTCCTGGTTTGTGTGTGGACAGTCCAGTGTAGCATGAGTCCTATTTTATAAAAAGATATTTGCTTGGAGGCCCATTCTCCCGTTCTGTTAGGGAACTGCTGCCCCATCGGATGCTCCATCCTGTGGTCACTGACCACCACTCTCTAATAGCATCTTGCAAAATGTATTCATAGGAGTTCCCCAGTGAGAGAACAAGGATGTCAAGCTTCTATCCTTCTATGATTGAAACACCTCCTGCCAGGACTCAGGTAGTGTATATTCAGTTCTCTGCCACTGACTTGGCCACATCCTCTGTTTTCCAGCCTCTCAACATCGCCTACAGCCACATCTACAGCTCCTACAGGAACTTTGTGGGGCCCCCGCATTTCAAGACCATCTGCAGACTCCTCGGTTACCAGGGCATTGCTGTGGTCATGGAGGAACTGCTGAAGATCGTCAAAAGCTTGGTGAGGAAGGGGCCCTGGGAGGGGCCCAGTGGGGAGCAATGAGGCCTGCTTTTACTTTTTACCTGGCCTGAAAAATCCAATAACAGGCTCTTCAGCTCTGTCTGCAGGAATCATCCAGGGAATGCTTTGCCCTTGTTCCCTGATTGCTCTCACGTATCACCCTGTAACATTTCATGCATTTTCTGACCTGCGGTTTTTTGCCTCTTCTTTTTTCATGCTGAGCTCCTCCTAGAACTTGCTAACTGAATTCAGCAATCTTGACTTTGACTTTAAGGCCTACTGGCACAGTGGTAAAGAATCTGCCTGCCAATGCAGGAGACATAAGAGATGCAGGTTCGATCCCTGGGTGGGGAAGATCCCCTGGAAGAGGGCATGGCAACCCACTCCAGTATTCTTGCCTAGAGAATTCCATGGACAGAGGAGCCTGGTGGGCTACAGTCCGTGGGGTCACAAAGAGTCGGGCAGGACTGAAGTGACTTAGCATGCACGCATGCAATGACCACTCATACCCACCTACTGTGCTGCAGTATCTAATTTGAGCATGGCAAATCCATGACACATGTGCTGCCGTTTTTTCCACCCACACCCTTGGCAGATATCACTAATCAGTCACCACGCTTCTTCCCCTTGGGATTTCTTGCTGAACACTGATACTGGCCTAGAATTGTATATCCCTTTGTGATCATTCTATATCCACAACAAGTCTGGTCATGTGAGCATTCATTTAACCAGGACACTGCTGCAGCAAGGCTTAAACATTTAAATAAGATTTTCTTGAACGTTTGAGATGATGAAAGAGAAATAAAGTAAAGCATATCTATGTCAGGAATAGCAAGCAGAATTCGTCTGCTAACTTTAGTCCTCTGGTATATAATTAGAGGTGTTCTAGGTTGTGAAGCTAAATTTAAAGAAGAAAATGTGGTAATTGATTAAAAGTGTCTACGACAGACACGGGAGGGATGAATGAACCATGCATTTTTGTGCATAAATTAGATGATGTGTCAATCTTCATAGCTCCCTGGTCCCATTTCATCTTAGATCAGCTCTCATGTAAGTGCCCCAACCCCAGGAAGGACCCCATGCCTAGAAACTGCCCCCCCTTGAAGTCTGTGAGCTCAAGGGGATAATGAGAGCATCCCCTTTTCTGTCTTATAAAGGCCCACGTTCCCTTGCAAAGAGCCATGGGGCCGGCCCACTCCCTTAGGAGAGATCCTGCTGGGACACATACATTGACACATACAGCACAGACTGGGTGCTTCAGTGACAGATGTTCATTGCTCATGGTTCTGGAGATTGGAAGTCCAGAGCACAGAGCCGGCGTGTAAGAAGTGTCCTCCTTCACAGACAGCTGTCTTCTCTGTGTCCTCACATGGCAGAGAGTGTCTTTCTCTTGCTCCCTCTCCTCTCTCTTTTGAATGCATTAGTCCCTTCCTGAGGGCTCCTCCCTCATGACCTAATTCCTTCCCAAGGCCCCATCTCCAAATACAACCGTACTGGGGATCAGGGTTTCAACATATGTATTCGGGGGGAGAACAGATATTCAATCCATAGCACTTACCCACAGGTCTCAGCTGAACCCCTGTACACCCGCACTGGCCCAGCATTCAGCCCCGAGACACTTATGTGCAGCAGCCGTGAATTACTCACTCATCTTGTACTCTTCCTTTGTCAGCTCCAAGGGACGATCCTCCAGTACGTGAAAACACTGATCGAGGTCATGCCCAAGATATGCCGACTGCCCCGGCATGAGTATGGCTCCCCAGGTGGGTGATGGGGAACCAGGAGCGGGGGGTGGTGATAGGAAAATAAGCCAGACCCATCCCACGGTGGAAGGGGGCTCTGGCAATCTACCTTGAAGTATTTGCTTCTCTGACATGGCAGCAGGCTGTCACAACACTGGGTTTGCACCATCTCTCTGCCACTAAATTGCCCTGGACCATTTTTAATCCCCCTGATTGACAGCAGTATCATCTTCCATCAGTGAACATAAGTGGTGCCCGCTGGGCCTGTTTCACAGCACTGCCCGGAGGCTGGAAGAGGTCCACAAATGTAAGAACCATTAGGTTGTGAGCAGCAAGGTTTAGTTGTAAAGGTCTTCCTTAGCTCAGCACATCCACATTCCTTCCTTCATGTGCCTATTTGGAGGAGACTGATGCCCCAGGCATGGCGTAACATGGCATTTCTAAGGTAAGTCAGGAAATAGGAGTTTTCACCACTCAACCTCTGGGCAGAGAAGTCAGCCAGTCTTCCCTTCCGTGATAGTGACGGCACCTGGAATGAGTTTGGAGCCTGAGGGATGGGGAAGGGTGGAGACTATGAGTTTAGTACCAGGTGTCTTTCCTAAATATCAAGATGCCAGGTGCTGGGTCAGTGTGAGTCAGAGCAGGAAAGGGCTAGGGCCGATAGCTCTAGCTTTCATTGCCAGCTGCCCCACTTACTGGCTGTGTGACTGTGGAGATGCCACTTACCCTCTCTGAGCCTCATTTGAAAAGAGGGGTCATAGTGCCTGGTCCAGGGTGTTTTTATGAGTGTTACATAAGCTATTGCAGATACAGTGCTTAGCATGACCCTCCCACTAACCCTCCCCCTGCACTTCCCAGGGATCCTGGAGTTCTTTCACCACCAGCTGAAGGACATCATCGAATACGCAGAGCTCAAGACTGACGTGTTCCAGAGCCTGAGGGAGGTGGGCAATGCCATCCTGTTCTGCTTGCTTATCGAGCAAGCTCTGGTGAGTCCTAAGCCCCAGGAATTGGCGTGCCTCCAGGCTAGAAGGGTCCCCCCACTGCAACAGATGCCCGAGGCCCCTCCAGCACATCCCACCTGGGAGCCCTGCCGCTCAGCTGTGTGCTCTTTCTGGGCAGGCACACGCTCCTCTCCATTCCATTCAGACCTCTCTGACACCCAGATACTGGGAGAAGCAGGTCCTGGAGTCAGAGAGGCCTGGCCTTCCCCACCACAGCCCCGCTTCCACTGGCAGCAAGGCCCCGGCAGTCTGTGAGAGTCTGGGTTTCCATTCCCTTGTCAGATACAAGGTAGCTCCTCGCGACCACAGGCCAGGCACTGCGCTGGGGGGTGCAGCGCAGTGTCCTGAGTGGTGGAGAGGAGACCTGCCCTGAAAAGTGTCTACACGGAAACAGTGTGTTTACTGGCAGACAAGCGCTGTGAGGGACGATTGCCACGTCTGGAGGGTACACCTGTAGTGTGGTCTTGAGGGAAGGGGAGGACCTCCCTGAGGAGGGGGCCTGAAAACTGATCAGGAACTGGCCTCATGGAGAATCAGGGACAGCTGTTCTGGGCTGAGGGGAGAGCGCATAGTGCTTTCTTCATTTGTTGTCATGGAAGACAGGGATTCTCACCCTACAAGGCAGTTTAGAGGCTGAAAGGAGGTAGGACATGAAAGTGAAAGTCGCTCAGTCGTGTCCGACTCTTTGCGACCCCATGTTCTATACAGTCCATGGAATTCTCCAGGCCAGAACACTGGAGTGGGTAGCCTTTCCCTTCTCCGGGGGATCTTCCCAACCCAGGGATCAAACCCAGGTCTCCTGCATTGCAGGCAGATTCTTTACCAGCTGAGCCACAGGGGAAGCCCCAAGACATGTAAGAGCTAAATAACTGGTTTGAATTATGCTAATGGGCAAAAACACGAGTCCCTGTGCTTCTGCATCTTGGGACCACACAGAACTTGTTCGTGGCTTGTTCATGGAGGCTGCGTGCTCCACACCCTCCCAGAGCTCTCCACTCAGCTCTGGTCCCGTAAGGCGTCCACAGGTGGGCCTGGCCCTCTAGGCACAGGGGAATGGGCAGAGCCAGTGCTGTGGAAGGAAAGGCATGGTCCTCAGGACGCAGCAGGAACATCTTTCAGCATCCATTCCTGCCATCCTCTGTCCACACACACATTCAGCAGAAGGGTATTGAGAACCCACTTATTGCCGGGTGCATCCCTAAGTGGCAGGTCAGTGGCCATGAATAAGACAGACAAATAATTACCATTTTTATTCTGGAGAGGGTGATGATGGAAGCAGTAAACAACCAGAGACGTGAGTGCAGAGGGTAGGTGCTGTGAAAGAATAAACAGGGAAACTGAATAGCTCGAGAGTCGCAGGTGCTGGGAAGCATGTGCTGGTTTTGGAGATGATGAGGTCTCTGAGAAATGCTGAGAACCCTGGAGTGAGCTGGTGTGAAGAAGCAGAGTGGATCAGGTTGGGGCTGAGGTGGGAGAGGCCTGGGCCAAGGGGGCACCTTGGGAAGCCTTGGGATGCTGTAAGCGGTTGGAGGGGGGCAGATTCTGACTTATTGTTTTAAAGGCCCTTTCGCTGTTTGGAGAAGAAGCAGCCAGAAGGTGACTGAAGGGCCAGGCTGTTTGCAGTTGTCTGGTTTGGCGGGGTCGTCTTGGAGGCACAGGGAGAGGGGCAGAAGGAGGAGGAATTTGGAAGGAGGTGAAGTGAAGGTAGAGGCGGCAAGGAAGCAATGAGAGCACAAACTCAGAACGAGAGCCCGAGAGGGTTCGTCCTCTGGACGTGTGAGCTGCAGCGAGCCGGCCCCATCCACATCGGTGCCTCGTCTCTGCAGCCAGGGATCTGGATCAGCTCTTCTCTTGGACCCTTCCCTCCTGACAGTCTCTGAAACACAGTCTATTTTGTGGGGAGTAATAGCCTCTCCGTTCTCCTCAAAATGGACTAAGTGTTCCTCTTTATGGTAACAGGTTTTTAAACATGGTTCAGTGGGCCTGGTTGCTATAGCAACATAGCCATCAGAAGTCACAAGGATAAGACACACAGGAGAAACCACTCAAGGCCTCAGGAAGATGAGATGTGCAGGTGGGGGAGGGCAGGTCCCTGAGGCCTCAGTTCCCACTGTCTCTCATGAGTTGCTCTGCACAAGGAGCATCAGTTAACTTCCCACGTAAAGACCCCCAAGAGGCAGACTGTGGACCGGGCTACGAGGAAAGGAAATCCTGTCTCAGGCATCCCTGCCTGCATGGTCAGTTGCAGATACCACTGCGGTCAACAGAACACTCACATCAAAGGCCTTCAGAGCTAAGAGAGACCCCAACAGTTTATATGGCCCAACCTCCTCTATGCATGTTAGGAAAGGAGAATCAGAGAGGGTGTAACTCACCTGAAGTCACACAGCACATCAGTAGCAGAGGTGAAAGAACAAAAGCGTGGGTTTCCGGTACTGATTGTCATCCTTAGAGGAATCTGAGTGGGAAGGAGACAGAGCAACAATCAGGGCTTGGGGCTTCCCTGGTGGTCCAGTGGTTAGGACCCTTCGCGCTTCCACTTTGAGGACACAGATTCGACCCCTAGTGGGAACTAAGATCCCATGAGCCACATGGGAGTCTGTGAGCTCTGCTTTCTACTTAGACAGCTGGAGAAATTCCCAAGATAAGACAGTGCTTTCTGAGACTAGAATGAGGCAGGAGCTTTGGGGAACTTTTTAATTTATGAAGCAGGAAAAAATATTTAAATGACATATTGATTATTCTTATTAAATAGGAGGACTAATAACAGAAAAGAAAGAAAGAAAGGAGGCGGAAGGGAGGAAGGAGATGATATATGTCCATAGAGGAAAGGGGTTTAAACTGGAATGAAGCATGAAGGTATCTTGCACATACAACATAGAAAATGGTGAAAGACATAACAATGAGTAGAAAGAGAGTTCCATGATAAGACACACATTATGCCATACAAGCAAAACAAACAAACAAAGCCCACAAAATAACCCTCCATTGGGGGAAAAAAATCTGGGAAAAATCATCCTAAATAGTTCAGTCATTTTTTTCTAGGTATTAGAGAGGGAGCTAGGATTAGAGGGCAACAGAGACGTTTGCTGTATCTAGATTGTTGAATTTTTTATACAGGATATATATTCATGTATTATCATTGACTAAAAGTTAATTAAAAAGATACAAGTAGTATATCATAGTTTCAGGAAAACTGGAAGGATACAGAAAGGTATTAGATGAGAAGCCTTTTGCCCACTGGTCTCTTGTGTTCTTCTAATAGCTTTACAGAGTTCTGTCCTGTGGTGGGGTCTATATCTGTATATATGTACAAACACCTTCTCTTGCTCTGTGGCGTGCCTTTTTAAAACATATTATTAATACATCATTGATTTGTAAATGGATGGAATATAAATTGAAAAGATTGATCTCCTGGACAAAGATATGTGTTCTGTAAGTTCGGTGCTTATGAAAAACCAAGGATGCGGTAGCAGAACAGAAATGCCTACACCCACAGGGTGGGTTCTTGTTTGCTCAGTGTTTTTAATGAAGGGCTAGTAAGCATGCTGGCTCAAACGGTAAATAATCTGCCTGCAATGCAGGAGACCTGAGTTCGATCCCCGGGTTAGGAAGATCCTCTGGAAAAGGGCATGGCATCCCACTCCAGTATTCTTGCCTGGAGAATTCCATAGACAGAGAAGCCTGGAAGGCTACAGTCCATGGGATCACAAGGAGTTGGACGTGACTGAGCAATCTTCACAAGGCACAACAAGCATAGAGCAATTCAGTTGACCCTAGAACAGCACTGGGGCTAGAGGTGCCTACCCTCTCTGCAGCCAAAAAGTTGTGTGTAACTTTGCAGTCGGCCCTTTGTATCTGCCATTCCATATCCACAGTTCCAATCTGTAGATTCAACCAACCATGAGTTATAATACTATAGTATTTGCAATTGAAAAGTATCTGAATAAGTGGACCCATGCTCTTCAAACCCATGTGTTCAAAGGTCATTTGTATATGGAGTATGCAGTATTCTCACTGCATAGACTAGTTGGATCACCCATTTTACTGTGGATGGATGTTTTGATTGCTTACTCTTTGATAACACTATGAATAAAGATACCATGAATGTTCTTATATATTTCTTTTGGCAGAAATGCTCTCATTTTTTAATTATTAATTTTAAATGAATAATTATTAGTCTTATTAAATCGTTACTCTAGCATATACCTCTTTTTTTCTTTTTATTTTTTTGGCCATGCAGTGCAGTATGCCAGATCTCAGTTACCCAACCAGGGATCAAGCCTGTGATCCCTGCATTGAAAGTGCAGAGTCTTAACCACTGGACTGCCAGGGAAGTCCCCTGTGTGGTCTCATTTTTATTGGGTAAATACCTAGTAGTGGAATAGCTGGATTGATGTGGAGACATTATGTTAGCTTCAGTGGATACCGCCAAAAAGCTATACAAGGTGGTTGTACCAGTATATACTCTGTTCAGCAACGCGTGAGAGTTTTTATTTCTTCACATCCTCATGAACAGTTGGATCGTCTGTCTTTTCAATTACAGCCGGTGGATGTGTTGTGATATCTCACTATGGTTTTGATTTCCCTGATGACTAAGGATGCTGAACTCTTTCCATATGGTATTTCTATTTGGACAGTCTCTCTTGTGAAATGTTGTTCAGTATTTTTGCCTATTTTATTACTGAGTTATCTTTTCCTGTTGATTTGTAGCCATGATTTATATACTGTCTGTGAGTGTGTTAGTTACTCAACTGTGTCCAACTCTTTGCAACCCCGTGGACTGTAGCCTGCCAGGCTCCTTTGTCCATGGGATTCTCCAAGCAAGAATACTGGAGTGGATTGCCATTTCTTTCTCCAATATACTGTAGATACATGTATTACAAATATATTTCTATGGCATGTCTTCCAATGAATGAACAGAAGTTCTTAAGGTTTATTGTAGTTCTTGTTTACATTTTCCTGTGTGGTTGACGTTCTTGTGACTTGTTTAAAGAGATCTCCCCTATTCTTAAATCATGAAGATAAGTTATCTTCTGAGAGTTTTAGAGTTTTGCCTCTCTAGGCTCAATAGACCTTTAAGTCTATTACTCACCTGGAATGGATATTTGTGTTGAGTGGGAAGTAGAAAGCCAACTTCATTTCTTTCCTAAGTTGCCTCAGCACCACTAATTGAAAAGCCCTCTTTCTCCCTAGTCTGCAGACGTAGTTCTGTGTCTGTCATTTACCAAGTGTCCACAAAGGCCTGGTCATGGGAGGCTTTTAATGAATGCTGCTGCTGCTGCTAAGTCGCTTCAGT
>SJXP01003753.1:0-28557 GCA_006408505.1 Damaliscus lunatus
CCAATGTGTTTCAATTGTTTTAGTTTCTCACATCCACTTACCTCTCCTTTGCTCTGGACCTTTGGACCCATCTTTTTCTGCCAAGGAAACCTTCCCCCCACACACATATTTTACTGACAGACTTTTACTCTCCTCTCAGGTCACAGGTGAGACATGGCTCTGCCCAGCAGGACTCCTTCTCCCTGAGATGAGCCCCCCTCCCCTCCTGTGTTGGCTCCTTTCTCCTCTCCTTCCTCCTTCAGCCTGGAAGAGCGGCAACTGTGTCTCCTCCAGGGGCCCCAGCACCTGTCTGGGAGCCTGGGCACAGGAGGGCTCAGTATTTGGGGGCTGACTTTGAAAGCACCCAGGCGGTAGGGGAACAACTTTCCAAGTTTCACATGTGTCCACTTGCTTCTCTTTTCCCCTTGGACTTGGGAGTTAGTGGCTAATAAACTTCAGGTGTTTGGGGGGAGGGTAAGGACACCTGCATGATTTAAATAGAAGACAATTGGGGAGAGAAGGGAGAAAAGAACCGGGAAGTTCAGGAAGAGCATGGCCAACAGCCAGTTGCTGTGATTCGCACAAAGCCTGTCCTGTGTGTGAGAGAGAGGCTCCCAGGATGAACGTGCCATGGAGATGTTCCCTGGGGACTCACTCTGGCTGGTTCTCTGATATGCTGAGGCTCTGAGGTCAAGGCTGTGAATGGAAACTCAACTTGAGGGAAACACGTGTTGTCTCTCTTTGTATAAGTGATCGCTACTCTGCACCCCCAAACAAGCCACTTAAATAGGGACGTCACACATTTTACAGTGTCCAAATCTCTCATCCACTCCCAGGGAAGGAAGGACTGGTTATCACTGAGTCCTACCCTTCAACCTCTGAGAACTCTTCACTCACTTTCCCCAGAAGAGCAGGGCTGAGGTTATGAGAGGTTTGTCGTGTCTCCATCTCCAGCCCCCTGACTGCTGAGTGAGCCCGTGACTGAGAGGTGGGAGGAGGGTGAGATGAATGAGTGTCCTCTGGTCCCACAGCCAGTCCTCCCCCAGCCATGCCCCCATCACCTCCACCCTTCCATTCCCTCTGCCCTTGGACTTGCCCTTGGATTTCCTCTCATATTCATTCAAGGTTTCCCAGAGCTCTATCTCAGAGCTGAAATCTTTCTTAAGCCATCTTTTCCTTTGTTTAAAATCGTATCCCTTGATAGTTGAGTGACTTTACTCAGGAGGACAAAGGGAGAACCGGGAGTATGGAAAAGGCAGGAGGGTCAGAGGTGTTGCTTAGTTTCTTATCTCACTTTTAAACTAGGGTGTGGGGCACTTAACACACAGCAAAGGCACACATCACAGCATTTCACCAGAAGCAGATCCCCTACACCTGTGACTGGGAGGAAACGGTAACTTTGTTAGCCCCTGACCTCCGTGTCCATGAACCATGAACTTCCAGATGTTCAAGCTGGTTTTAGAAAAGGCAGAGGAACCAGAGATCAAATTGCCAACATCTGCTGGATCATCGAAAAAGCAAGAGAGTTCCAGAAAAACATCTATTTCTGCTTTACTGACTATGCCAAACCCTTTGACTGTGTGGATCACAATGAACTGTGGACACTTCTTCAAGAGATGAGAATAACAGACCACCTGACCTGCCTCTTGAGAAACCGATATGCAGGTCAGGAAGCAACAGTTCAAACTGGACATGGAACAACAGACTGGTTTCAAATCAGAAAAGGAATACGTTAAAGCTGTATATTGTCACCCTTCCTATTTAACTTATATGCAGAGTACATCATGAGAAGCACTGGGCTGGAAGAAGCACAAGCTGGAATCAAGGTTGCCAGGAGAGATATCAATAACCTCAGATATGCAGATGACACCACCCTTATGGCAGAAAGTGAAGAGGAACTAAAAAGCCTCTTGATGAAAGTGAAAGAGGAAAATGAAAAGTTGGCTTAAAGCTCAACATTCAGAAAATGAAGATCATGGCATCTGGTCCCATCACTTCATGGCAAATAGATGGGGAAACAATGGAAACAGAGCCAGACTTTATTTTGGGGGGCTCCAAAATCACTGCAGATGGTAATTGCAGCCATGAAATTAAAAGATGCTTACTTCTTGGAAGGAAAGTTATGACCAACCTAGATAGCATATTGAAAATCAGAGATATTACTTTGCCAATAAAGATCCGTATAGTCAGGTCTATGATTTTTCCAGTGGTCATATATGGATGTGAGAGTTGGACTGTGAAGAAACCTGAGTGCTGAAGAATTGATGCTTTTGAACTGTGGTATCGGAGAAGACTCTTGAGAGTCCCTTGGATTGCAAGGAGATCCAACCAATCCATTCTAAAGGAAATCAGCCCTGGGTGTTCATTGGAAGGACTGATGCTGAAGCTGAAACTCCAATACTTTGGCCACCTCATGTAAAGTGTTTGACTCATTGGAAAAGACCCTGATGCTGGGAAGGATTGGAGGTAGGAGGAGAAGGGGACGACAGAGGATGATATAGCTTGATGGCATCACCGACTCGATGGACATGAGTTTGAGTGAACTATAAGAGTTGATGATGGACAGGGAGGCCTGGCGTGCTGCGATTCATGGGGTTGCAAAGAGTCGCACACAACTGAGTGACTGAACTGAACTGACCTGACCTCTTTGCCACCGTCTGCCCCTCCCAGCACTCCAGGTCTTTGCTCTATTCCTATCTCTCCTCAAAGTGAAAGTAAAAGTATTAGTCACTCAGTCATGTCCGACTCTTTGTGACCCCATGGACTGTAGCCTGCCAGGCTTCTCTGTCCCTGGATTCTCCAGGAAAGAATATGAGAGTGGCTAGTCATTCCCTTTTTCAAGGGATCTTCCCAATCCCAGTGATCAAACCCAGGTCTCCCACACTGCAGGCAGATTCTTTACCATCTCAGCCACCAGGGAAGCCCTCAAACTCATGTTTATTATCTGACTCCAGTTGTAGGGTGGAAAATTATCTCATTTGCTTATTGCATAATAATAACAAAAGAAATGGAGTGGAATCAAGATAAGACTGAAGCTCATTAATCAATGTTTCAAAGGGAAGAAATAAATCATTCCAGAAACTGCCCTCATGTAAAATTCCAAATAAGTGTGAAAGAAAGTGAAAGTCACTCAGTTGTGTTGGCCTCTTTCTAACTCCATGGGCATAGTCCATGGAATTAGTGGTCTACTAGAGAAGGGAATGGCAAACCACTTCAGTATTCTTGCCTTGAGAACCCCATGAACCATATGAAAAAGGCAAAAAGATATGACACTGAAAGACGAACTCCCCAGGCTGGTAGTTGCTCAATATGAAGAGTGGAGAAATAACTCCAGAAAGAATGAAGAGACCGAGCCAAAGAGAAAACAGTGCCCCATTGTGGATGTGACTGGCGATGGAAGTAAAGTCTGATGCTGTAAAGAAGAATATTACACAGGATCTTAGAATGTTAGGTCCATGAATCAAGGTAAATTGGAAGTGATCAAACAGAAGATGGCAAGAGTTAACATTGACATTTTAGGAATCAGTGAGCTAAAATAGACCGGAATGACTGAATTTAATTCAGATGACCATTTCTTCTATTACTGTGAGCAAGAATTCCTTAGAAGAAATGGAATAGTCCTCATAGTCAACAAAAGAGTCTGAAATGCAGTACTTGGTTGCAATTTCAAAAACAACAGAATGATCTCTGTTCGTTTCCAAGGCAAACCGTTCAATATCACATGAATCCAAGTCTATGCCCCAACCACTAATGCCAAAGAAGCTAAAGTTGAATGGTTCAATGAAAACCTACAGACCTTCTAGGACTAATACCAAAAGAAGATGTCCTTTTCGTCATACAGGAGTGGAATGCAAAAGTAGGAAGTCCAGAGATACCTGGAGTAACAGGCAAATTTGGTCTTGGAGTACAAAACAAAGCAGGGCAAAGGCTAACACAGTTTTGCCAAGAGAACACACTGGTCATAGCAAACACCCAATTCCCCAAACACAAGAGATGACTCTACACATGGACATCACCAGATGGTCAACAACGAAATCATATTGATTATATTCTTTCCAGCCAAAGATAGAGAAGTGCATACAGTCAGCAAAAACAAGACCTAGAGCTGACTGTGGTTCAGATCATGATCTCCTTACTACCAAATTCAGACTTAAATTGAAGAAAGTAGGGAAAACCACTAGACCACTCAGATATGACCTAATAAAATCCCTTATGAGTAGAAGTAACAAATAGATTCAAGGGATTAGATCCAATAAATAGAGTGTCTGAAGAACTATGGGTGGAGGTTCCTAACATCATAGAGAAGACTGTGATCAAAACCATCCCCAAGAAGAAGAAACGTAAAAAGACAAAGTGGTTGTCTGAGGAGGCCTTACAATTAGCTGAGAAAAGAAGAGAAGCTAAAAGCAAAGGAAGAAAGGAAGGATATACCCATCTGAATGCAGAATTTCAAAGAACAGCAAGGAGAGATAAGAAAGCCTTCTTAACTGATCAATGCAAAAAAAAAAAAAAAAAGAGGAAAACAATAGAATGGGCCAGACTAGAGATGTCTTCAAGAAAATTAAAATACCATCTTTCATGCAAAGATGGACACAATAAAGGACACAAACAGAATGTACTTCACAGAAGCAGAAGATATTAAGAAAAAGCAGCAAGAAAACACTGAACTATGCAAAAAAATCTTAATGACCTGGATTACCATGATGATGTAATCACACACCTAGAGCCAGACATCCTGAAATGTGAAGTCAGATGGACCTTAGGAAGCATCACTATGAACAAAGCTAGTAGAGGTAATAGAATTCTGGTTGAACTATTTCAAATCCTAAAAGATGATGCTGTGAAAGTGCTGTACTCAGTATGCCAGCAAATTTGGAAAACTCAGCAGTGGCCTCAGGACTGGAAAAGGTGAATTTTCATTCCAATCCCAAAGAAGGGCAATGCCAAAGAATGTTCAAACTACTGCACAATTGCACTCAGCTCACATGCTGGCAAATTAATAGTCAACATTCTCCAGGTGAGGATTCATCAGTACAAGAACTGAGAACTGCTAGATGTTCAAGCTGGATTTAGAAAAGGCAGAGGAACCAGAGATCAAAATACCAACATCCATTGGATCATAGAAAAAGCAAGAGATTTCCAGAAAAAAAATCTACTTCTGCTTTATTGACTACGCCAAAGGCTTTGACTGTGTGGATCACAAAAAAACTGTGGAAAATCCTTCAAGTGATGGGAATACCAGACTACCTGACCTGCCTCCTGAGAAATCTGTATGCAGGTCATGAAGCAACAGTTAGAACTAGACATGGTGCTACCAAATTGGGAAAGAGTACATCAAGGCTGTATACTGTCACCCTGCTTATTTAACTTGTATGCAGAATAGATCATACTAAATGCTGGGCGGGATGAAGCACAGGTTGGAATCAAGATTGCTGGGAGAAATATCAATATGCAGATGACACCACTCTTTTAGCAGAAAGTGAAGAGGAACTAAAAGACTCTTGAAAGTAAACAAGGAGATTGAAAAAGCTGTCTTAAAACTCAGCATTCAAAATACAAAGATCATGGCATCCAATCCCATCACTTAATGGCAAATAGATGGATAAACAATGGAAACAGTGAGAGACTTTATTTTGGGGGGCTCCAAAATCACTGCAGATGGTAACTGCAGCCATGAAATTAAAAGATACTTGCTCCTTGGAAGGAAAGTTATGACCTACCTAGACAGCATATTATAAAGCAGAGACATTACTTTGCCAACAAAGGTCTGTCTAGTCAAAGCTATGTTTTTTTCCATTAGTCATGTATAGATGTGAGAGCTGGACCATAAGGAAAGCTGAGCGCCGAAGAATTGATGCTTTCGAACTGTAGTGTTGGAGAAGACTCTTGAGATCCCTTTGGACTGCAAGGAGATCCAACCAGTCCATCCTAAAGGAAATCAGTCCTGAATATTCACTGGATGCTGAAGCTACAAACTTTGGCCATCTGATGGGAAGAACTGACTAATTGGAAAAGACCTTGATGCTGGGGAAGATTAAAGGTGGGAGGAGGAGGGGACGGCAGAGGATGAGATGGTTGGACGCCATCACTGACTCAATGGGCATGAGTTTGAGTAAACTCCGGGAGTTGGTGATGGACAGGAAAGCCTGGCATGTTGCAGTCCGTGGGTTTGCAAAGAGTCAGACATGATTGAGGGACTGAACTGAAAGGCGCTGATTATGTGGGATTCTTAAATTTTTTTTTAGTCTTTAATTTTTTTCTCCTATATCTTAGATAGATTCATTGTGTTTAATAGTTGGTGTTTCAAAAAGAACATAATCACATGGCCCCCTTATTAAAAGGACTGAGTGTTATCACTGTTTTCCTCCAGATCTAGTCCCAGGCCTGCCCTAGTAGGTGCTGAGGAAGGTTGGATTTTAACTGCTCAGTGAAAACCCATAATGGGGCATGTAAGAAGCTGGGGAAGGACTCCTTTAGGATGAGACTGTGTCCACAGAAGGAAGTGGGATGGCTCCTCCACCACCTGAGTCCTGCCCCCTCTCCTGCTTCATCTCCAGACTTTCGCTCACTCAAGCCTGAGCTCCAATGTGTTCCAATTGTTTTAGTTTCTCACATCCACTTACCTCTCCTTTGCTCTGGACCTTTGGACCCATCTTTTTCTGCCAAGGAAACCTTCCCCCCACACACATATTTTATTGACAGACTTTTAGTCTCCTCTCAGGTCACAGGTGAGACATGGCTCTGCCCAGCAGGACTCCTTCTCCTTGAGATGAGACCCCTCCCCTCCTGTGTTGGCTCCTTTCTTGTTTCCTCCCTCCTTCAGCCTGGAAGAGCAGCAACTGTGTCTCCTCCAGGGGCCCCAGCACCTGTCTGGGAGCCTGGGCACAGGAGGGTTCAGTATTTGGGGGCTGACTTTGAAAGCACCCAGGCGGTAGGGGAACAACTTTCCAAGTCTCACATGTGTCCACTTGCTTCTCTTTTCCCCTTGGACTTGGGAGTTAGTGGCTAATAAACTTCAGGTGTTTGGGGGGAGGGTAAGGACACCTGCATGATTTAAATAGAAGACAATTGGGGAGAGAAGGGAGAAAAGAACCGGGAAGTTCAGGAAGAGCATGGCCAACAGCCAGTTGCTGTGATTCGCACAAAGCCTGTCCTGTGTGTGTGAAAGAGGCTCCCAGGATGAATGTGCCATGGAGGTGTTCCCTGGGGGCTCAGTCTGGCTGGTTCTCTGATATGCTGAGGCTCTGAGGTCAAGGCTGTGAATGGAAACTCAACTTGAGGGAAACATGTGTTGTCTCTCTTTGTATAAGTGATTGCTACTCTGCACCCCCAAACGAGCCACTTAAATAGGGACATCACACATTTTACAGTGTCCAAATCTCTCATCCACTCCCAGGGAAGGAAGGACTGGTTGTCCCTGAGTCCTACCCTTCAACCTCTGAGAACCCTTCACTCACTTTCCCCAGAAGAGCAGGGCTGGGGGTATGAGAAGGATTGTCGTGTCTCTGTCTCCAGCCCCCTGACTGCTGAGTGAGCCCGTGACTGAGAGGTGGGGAGGAGGGTGAGATGAATGAGTGTCCTCTGGTCCCACAGCCAGTCCTCCCCCAGCCCTGCCCCCATCACCTCCACCCTTCCATTCCCTCTGCCCTTGGACTTGCCCTTGGATTTCCTCTCATATTCATTCAAGGTTTCCCAGAGCTCTATCTCAGAGCTGAAATCTTTCTTAAGCCATCTTTTCCTTTGTTTAAAATCGTATCCCTTGATAGTTGAGTGACTTTACTCAGGAGGACAAAGGGAGAACCGGGAGTATGGAAAAGGCAGGAGGGTCTGAGGTGTTGCTTAGTTTCTTATCTCACTTTTAAACTAGGGTGTGGGGCACTTAACACACAGCAAAGGCACACATCACAGCATTTCACCAGAAGCAGATCCCCTACACCTGTGACAGGGAGGAAAAGGTAACTTTGTTGGCCCCTGACCTCCATGTCCATGAACCATGAACTTCCAGATGTTCAAGCTGGTTTTAGAAAAGGCAGAGGAACCAGAGATCAAATTGTCAACATCTGCTGGATCATCGAAAAAGCAAGAGAGTTCCAGAAAAACATCTATTTCTGCTTTAATGACTACGCCAAAGCTTTTGACTGTGTGGATCACAATAAACTGTGGACACTTCTTAAAGAGATGAGAATAACAGACTACCTGACCTGCCTCTTGAGAAACCTATATGCAGGTCAGGAAGCAACAGTTCAAACTGGACATGGAACAACAGACTGGTTTCAAATCAGAAAAGGAATACGTTAAGGCTATACATTGTCACCCTGCCTATTTAAATTATATGCAGAGTACATCATGAGAAACACTGGGCTGGAAGAAGCACAAGCTGGAATCAAGATTGCCAGGAGAGATATCAATAACCTCAGATATGCAGATGACACCACCCTTATGGCAGAAAGTGAAGAGGAACGAAAAAGCCTCTTGATGAAAGTAAAAGAGGAGAGTGAAAAAGTTGGCTTAAAGCTCAACATTCAGAAAACGAAGATCATGGCATCTGGTAGATGGGGAAACAATGGAAACAGTGTCAGACTTTATTTTTTTGCTCCAAATCACTGCAGATGGTAACTGCAGCCATGAAATTAAAAGATACTTACTTCTTGGAAGGAAAGTTATGACCAACCTAGAGAGCATATTGGAAAGCAGAGATATTACTTTGCCAATAAAGGTCTGTCTAGTCAAGGGTATGGTTTTTCCAGTGGTCATGTATGGATGTGAGAGTTGGACTGTGAAGAAAGATGAGCGCTGAAGAATTGATGCTTTTGAACTGTGGTATTGGAGAAGACTCTTGAGAGTCCCTTGGACTGCCAAGAGATCCAACCAGTCCATTCTAAAGGAGATCAGCCCTGGGTGTTCACTGGAAGGATTGATGCTGAAGCTGAAACTCCAATACTTTGGCCACCTCAGGCAAAGAGTTTGATTCATTGGAAAAGACCCTGATGCTGGGAGGGATTGGAGGTAGGAGGAGAAGGGGACGACAGAGGATGATATGGCTGGATGGCATCTCCAACTCGATGGACATGAGTTTGAGTGAATTATAAGAGTTGATGATGGACAGGGAGGCCTGGTGTGCTGCGACTCATGGGGTTGCAAAGAGTCGCACACAACTGAGTGACTGAACTGAACTGACCTCTTTGTCACCATCAGCCCCTCCCAACACTCCAGGTCTTTGCTCTATTCCTATCTCTACTCAAAGTGAAAGTAAAAGTATTAGTCAGTCAGTCATGTCTGACTCTTTGTGACTCCATGGAATGTAGCCTGCCAGGCTTCTCTGTCCCTGGATTCTCCAGGAAAGAATATGAGAATGGCTAGTCATTCCCTTTTTCAAGGGATCTTCCCAATCCCGGTGATCAAACCCAGGTCTCCTACATTGCAGGCAGATTCTTTACCATCTCAGGCACCAGGGAAGCCCTCAAACTCATGTTTATTATCTGGCTCCAGTTGTAGGGTGGCAAATTATCTCATTTGCTTATTGCATAATAATAACAAAAACGGAGTGGAATCAAGACAAGACTGAAGCTCATTATTCAATGTTTCAAAGGGAAGAAATAAATCATTCCAGAAACTGCCCTCACATAAAATTCCAAATAAGTGTGAAAGAAAGTGAAAGTCACTCAGTTGTATTGGCCTCTTTCCAACTCCATGGGCATAGTCCATGGAATTCTCTAGGCCAGAATACTGGAATGGGTAGCCTTTCCCTTCTCCAGGGGATCTTCCCAAGTCAGGAATCAAGCCCAGGTCTCCTGCATTGCAGGCGGATACCTTACCAGCTGAGCCACCAGGGAAGCCCAAGTGCAGATTAAACCAATGGCTTGTGATGATTCAGAATGACCCAGAGGATGGGATGCAGAGGGGGGTGGGAGGGGGTTCAGGATGGGGAACACATGTACACCCTTGGTGGATTCATGTCAATGTATGGCAAAACCAATACAATATTGTAATTAGCATCCAATTAAAGTAAATAAATTTAATTAAAAAATAGAAAAGGAAGCAGTGATTATTGGAATAACCTCTTGGGTTCAATACATAAAGGATTGTATGTTGAATTAAATGTGTATGCTTATAAAGGCTGATGGATCTGAAGAAAACTGTAGTGAAATCCTAGCATTAAGATTTTAGCAGGCAACTGGCCATTTCTTAAGATGCTCTTGAGATACTGTACTGAGTGTGAGTATATATATCCGTACACACACTTATATATTAATGTTAAGGTGATTAGTAAAAGGATGATAGTACTGTGTTTATCTTTCTCAAGTGTTTAGCTCTTAGAAATGTGTACTGGAGTATCAGTGGGTGAAATACGTATCTGGGAATTGTACTAAATACTGGTGGCACTACTGCAAAAGAGGAGAGTTTAATGAAATGAGATGGACAACATGTGAAAAACTGTTGAAGCTTGTTTCATGGAAGTTCAATGTGCTATTCTACTTTTGGATATACTTGAAAATTTCTATAATAAAAAGTTTAAACACCTACTTGCCATGATAGGATATGAACAAATAAGAACTAAGGACAGGGTCTTTGATCAGATGAATTCCCAGTGTTTTAGGGTTGGGAACTCACCATCCCTCATGATACTTCCTTAATAGGCAGGCACAGGAGAGAGAATTATTATTCATTATGTAAAAAGAAACGTGTATGTGAGTCAAGAAGCAACAGTTACAACCAGATGTGGAACAACTAATTGGTTCAAAATTGGGAAAGGAGTACATCAAGGCTGTATATTGTCACCCTGCTTATTTATCTTCTATGCAGAGTACATCATGCAAAATGTCTGCTTGGATGAATTACAAGTTGGAATCAAGATTTCCAGCAGAAGTATCAACAGCCTCAGATATGTGGATGATACCACTGCAATGGTAGAAAGTGAAGAGAAAATAAAGAACCTCTTGATGAGGGTGAAAGAGGAGAGTGAAAAAGCTGGCTTGCAATTCAACATGAAAGAAAACTAAGATTATGGTATATGATTCCATCACTTCATGGCAAATAAAAAAGGAAAAAGTGAAACCAGTAATAGACTTTATTTTCTTGGGCTCCAAAATCAATGCAGATGGTGACTGCAGTTATGAAATTAAATGACAGTTGCTCCTTGGTAGTGTATTAAATTGCTCCTAGATAGTGTGTTAAAAAGCAGACCTTACATTGCCGACAAAGGTCCATATAGTCAGAGCTCTGGTTTTCCCATAGTCGTGTATCCACGTGAGAGGTGGAGCATGAAGAAGGCTGAGGGCCAAAGGACTGATGCTTTTGAATTGTGGTTTGGAGAAGACTCTTGAGAGTCACTTAGATAGCACGGATATCAAACCAGTCAATCCTAAAGGAAATCAACCCTGAATATTCACTGGAAGGACTGTTGCTGAAACTTCAATACTTTGGCCACCTAATGCAAAGAGCCATCTCATTGGAAAAGACCCTGATGCTAGGAAAGACTGAAGGCAAAAGGAGAAGGGGGTGGTAGAGGATGAGATGGTTAAATACCTTCACTGACTAAATGGACATGAATTTGAGCAAACTCCAGGAGACAGTGGAGGACAGAGGAGTCTGGTGTGCTACAGTTCATGAGGTTGCAAAGAATTGGACATGACTAAGTGACTGAATAAGAACATGAAAAACCAAGGGAATGAGGGCACAACTATATTGAAAAAGAACACGGTTGCCTCTGCAGACAGATGGTCTAAGGTTTGCTACCAGTGCCTCAGCAAGTTCATTCCAGAGTCCTTGCTCCATTGCCCTCACGTCTCAGTTTGCTCTCCAGACCTCTAGACTTCCCTCATTGAAAAATAAGCCTGGGAGGAGTTCCCTGGTGACACAGTGAATAAGAATCCACCTGCCAATGCAGGGGACACAGGTTCGATCCCTGGGCCAGGAAGATTCCACATGCTGTGGAACATCCAAGTCTGTGTGCCACAACTGCTGAGTGCCCGCGCTGCAACTACTGAAGCCCGCATACCTAGAGCCTGTGCTCTGCAACAAGGGAAGTCACCACAACAAGAAGCTCACACACCACAATGCAGAGCAGCCCCTGCTCTCCTCAACTAGAGAAAGCCGCACGAAAGCAACAAAGACCGAAAGGCCAGTGCAGCCAAAAATAAAACAAGTAAACAAACAATCCTGGGACTAACCTGCCTTCTTTCCTTTTTTTTTTTTTTTAATGTCACACTGTGTAGCAGGGGGGTCTTCATTCTCCGACCAGGGAAAATAAGATTAAACCTGTACCTCCTGCATTGAGAGCATATAGTCTTACTAACCACTGGACCGCCAGGGGAGTCCCTTTTGCTGTTGTTGTTTTTTAACTTTTGGGGTTTTTTTTGCCCTGTCTTGCTGATTTTCAATCAGTTCCTTGATCAAACTTTGACCCTACATGAGAAATCAATTCCTTTATCAGACTTCAACACTATATGAGTGTTGCATCAACAAACTACAACAGGGTGAAAGAGACCTTTAAATTCCACACACTATCCTTTGCCATCCAACAATGAGTATCCTCAACACAAGACCAGATTCTTTCTTCAGAGCAGGTGGAATGTTGAAGGAGGGAAGTAGAGAGAGGATTGAGAACTGGATCATCATGACGGGTCTGTCCACGCAAGTACTGTTGAGTTCATCTCCCGGTCTCTGCAGTCCCATCTGCTCATCTCAGCTCCATATCCACCACTCAAGCCTGGTGAGGAGAATTTCTCTCCTGGAAAACAGAGGAAACCCTGCATTCACTCCAGCCCAGTGGTTCTCAACCAGGAACTGGCTTCCCCGAGGATACCTCACCAACAACATCTGGACACATTTTTGTTGTCACGACTGAGGGAGGAGGTGACTGCTGCATCCAGTGGGTAGAGGTCGGGAACGGTGCGACACACCCTGCGATGCACAGGTCCCCTCACCAACAACTACTTGTCTGGTCCAAATGTCAACCCTGCTAAGGTTGAGAAAGCCTGCTCCAGTCCCCCTGTAAAACCTGAAATGCATAATCATGCTCTTTAAAGAGAACATCAGATTGTGTCACCCCATTGCTTAACACTTTTCAATGGTTTCCCACTCTTAGTACAAAGATTAAAAACAAACAAAAAACTCCTTAGCTCCTTGAACTTGCATGACCTGACACTCACCTCCCCTCTTTTCTTATATTACTTGCAGCAGCAAAACTAACTTTATTCCTGTTTTTCTAGAAAGTGTCATACTTTCTCCTCCCTCACCAGGTCTTGCTATTCTCTCTTATAAGTCAATTTCTCCCCTCTCACCATCCTCTCCCCCTTTTCCCTGCTCACTGCTGCCTTCTAATCCTTTAGGAGACCTCAGCTTGAAGGTGACTCCATCACAGACTCCCTCCCTGACCACCGAGTGGTCAGCAGTCTGAGGTGAGAGGCCACATGGGGAGAGAAACCAGGCGACCCCAGGTCCTTCAGCCATCCCAGCTCAGGCTGGAGTGGAAGTGAGGCCCGTCAGGACACCCAGTGCCAACAGGGACCCCGGCTGTGGACAGGCCTGTGAGTGAGCCCAGGAGGCCAGCAACAACTCTGCCTCACTAGCCTCACAACTGTACTGAGTAATGAAAAAGTGACCACTGCTTTAGGCTGCTTATGTCTCAGGTGGTTGATGTAGTGACAGACAGCAGATTCCCTCTCCCTGGTGTTCCTGACTGTGCAGTAAGGAGAGCTCCCTGCTACTGTGGGCAATTCCCCCCTCACCTCCTGCTCTGTCCCCTTCACACGACTGCTCTCAGGACCTGAGTTTCTGAGTCACGGCCCACTTGACAGGATGAGGCTCTCTCCCCAGTAGGTCAGTGAGTGGAGGTGGGGAGACTGTTCCCCTTTCCATCTCACCTTCTTGTCCTATCAGCCTCCATGGAATTGCAGTCCTGCGCTGGGCAGGGATGGTCTCACTTAGTTAACTCGAGAACCAGAATATGTTTTAAAGGGTCAGGATCTATTTCAGTAAGCAGGGAAAGAGCTAAAGTTTTTCACAATTTGTCTTTTCCCATATTATAAAGGGGAAATCACTTAGAGAATTGAGACTAGGCTTCCCTTGTGGCTCAGGTAGTAAAGAATCTGCCTGCAATATTGAAGACCCAGGGTCAATCCCCAAGTTGAGAAGAGCCCCTGGAAATGGGAATGGCAATCCACCCCAGTACTCCTGCCTAGAGATTTCCACAGCCAGAGGAACCTGGCGGGTTACGGTTTATGGGGTCGCAGAGAATCAGAAACAACTGAGCGACTACACTTTCTTTCTTTCTGGGGAACTCCCCAGGGCAACACTATCCCTCTTGAACCTGGGTTTTTACTGAGAATCCCTTTCCATTCTGTTCACATGAATCTCTACCTGCCTCCTGCAGGAGACCCACACTCATGGGAAAACCCCATCCCCATGAAGGTCTTGAGTCAGGCTCCATTCCCCGGCCAGTCACCAAATCTCGAGTTTACATCCTCAGTTTATCATGACAGGCCTTTCTTGGGGCTCAGGTCAGGAAAGGTGGGGGCATCTGAAGGAGAAGATGCTATTGGTTTCTGGCTCTAGTGTGAGCCTGGTCACCCAGACAACAGATTTCCCTCAACAGTCCCACTCTGAGAGGCTCCTGAGAGTCTGGTTCTTTAAGTCTTTGACCTGATAGAACAGGAAGGTATATCAGCCTCACCTGGCTTCTATTAGGAGGGGAGGCACAGGTTTTCAAGAGTAAACATAACTTTTAAAGGGAATGATGCAAACGACAATGGTATTAAGTCTAATTTTCTTAACTAGTCTGCTGCTTCTCCCTTACCTAGGTCTCTAGGAGAATCACATTCTTCTTGAGTAGAGGAGGGTTGGATTTCTTCCTGTTCTGTTACCCACCATCTCATATCAGACCCCAACAGGCGTCCTTTGCCAGGTGTGGCTTGTTCCAATAGAACTTGCTCTGGAGCACATGCTCCCTGCTAAAAGCCCTCCAGGGGCTGCTGCTAGTGGTTCATGTGAGCGGAGAGGGGCGGGTTTCCCGCTGGGTGAGCTCAGCTGTGTAGCTATGCGCCCAGATCCGGTACCAGGTGCATCGTCTCTGCGCACAGCCCCTTGGCCACCATCTTGAATCACAGCACTCGGAGCATCATCCCCGCACACGGCCCTCTGCATTGAGGTATCAGTGGAGCCTTTTCTCCCCAGGGAGTCTTGTCTGAAGGGCCAGGGATGTGAGGCCTCTGCATGAGGTGACCTGTGAGCAAGTGAAAGTCAACTCAGCACAAAGGGAAAGAAAAAGGTTAGATTTTTGTTTTATGACCCAGATTCTACTTTCTGTTGTTTAGTTGCTCAGTCAAATCCAACTCTTTTGTGACCCCATAGACTGTAGCCCACTGTGCTCCTCTGTCCTTGGATTTCCTGGGCAGGAATACTGGAGTGGGTTGCCATTTCTTTCTCCAGGGGATCTTCCCAACCAGGCATCAAACCTGCATCTCCTGTGTCTCCCGCATTAGTAGGTGGGTGCTTTACCACTGAGTCACCTGGGAAGCCCCAGGTTCTACTTTTACTCCAGGGAATTGTTGGTGGCTTTGCTAGTGACTGCTTCATCAGCACCTGGCCTCCTGGAATATTAAGGGCACCACCTTACCTTTAATGACTGTTTCCTATGTTACCTGTGGTGATAATCCAATGAAGAGAAAGAGACCAGTTTCTTCCCTAAGCCTGAAGAAATAATCAATTTTTTTTTTTTTTTTTTTTTTACCCACAAAGTAACTCCCTCTTGGCAGGGGTTTGATGTTGCTTCTGAAATTAGTGGAAGTCCTTGGAGTCCTTCATTTGAGGAAGACCGTTGGATATTGTTTAAATAGGAAAGGGAAGGGTCTAGGCATCAGGGTGCAAGAGAACCAGGTCTGGGCTCCAGAGTAAGGGGCTAAGATGGCCTCATCACTATGGAAACTGCGTCTATGCTTGTGAGACGGGAATGAGGGGGCACAATGGTTAACAGAATGAGGACAGGAGCATAGATATTAAGAAAAACAGGATCCCACAAAAACTGGCTTGAACCAGTGACAATCATGATGGTTTGAGCACGATCTGCTCCCTGACCTCTAACTCATTACACATTCATTAGAACAGTAAAAATCATTCCCCTTGCACCATGACAGGTGTTGGGATAGTTCCAAGGCTGACCATAAAAGGCCAAAAAACATGCAGTGAGCCAGCTCCTGACACTCCCCATCCTTCCTCAGAATAGCAAGAATATTCTTCCCACTCGCTATCCTATGAAATTCCTCAATCCATAAAAACTCGCAACCCCATACTTTGAGGGCACTCTTGCCTTCTGAGAAAGTCCACATTCTGTCTGTGGAGTGTGTACCTCCCTGAATCAGTCCATTTTCATTCTACTTCAGCTCGCTCTTCTTGTATTCTTTCCTGCAGAAGCCAAGGACCCTCCCTGGACAGCTAGTCTCAGGGCTCCCAGGACAAGATATTTCCTTTTCCTGCACCACTGGTAACCTGGAGGATGAAGGACAGAGATCATAGATCTAACCTGATTATAAAGTAGTTGACCTATATTTAAGAAGAATTCTCATTTATTGTCCTAGTGTCTCTTCAGTTCAGTTCAGTCGCTAAGTTGTGTCTGCCTCTTTGGAACCCCATGAATTGCAGTACGCCAGGCCTCCCAGTCCATCACCAACTCCTGGAGTTTACTCAGACTCATGTCCATCCAGTTAGTGATGCCATCCAGCCATCTCATCCTTGGTCCTTCCCTTCTCCTCCTGCCCCCAACCCCTCCCAGCATCAAGGTCTTTTCCAATGAGTCAACTCTTCACATGAGGTGGCCAAGTACTGGAGTTTCAGCTTCAGCATCATTCCCTTCAAAGAAATCCCAGAGCTGATCTCCTTCAGAATGGATTGGTTGGATCTCCTTGCAGTCCAAGGGACTCTCAAGAGTCTTCTCCAACACCACAATTCAAAAGCATCAATTCTTCGGTGCTCAGCCTTCTTCCCAGTCCAACTCTCACATCCATACATGACCACAGGAAAAACCGTAGCCTTGACTAGACGGACCTTTGTTGGCAAAGTAATGTCTCTGCTTTTCAATATGCTGTCTAGGTGGGTCATAACTTTTCTTCCAAGGAGTAAGCGTCTTTTAATTTCATGGCTGCAATCACCATCTGCAGTGATTTTGGAGACCAAAAAAATGAAGTCTGACTCTGTTTCCACTGTTTGCCCATCATTTTCCCATGAAGTAATGGGACCAGATGCCATGATCTTCATTTCCTGAATGTTGGGCTTTAAGCCAACTTTTTCGCTCTCCTCTTTCACTTTCATCAAGAGGCTTTTTAGGTCCTCCTCACTTTCTGCCATAAGGGTGGTGTCATCTGCATATCTGAGGTTATTGATATTTCTCCCAGCAATCTTGATTCCAGCTTGTGCTTCTTCCAGCCCAGCGTTTCTCTTGATGTATTCTGTATATAAGTTAAATAAGCAGGGTGACAATACACAGCGTTGATGTACTCCTTTTCCTATTTGGAACCAGTCTGTTGTTCCATGTCCAGTTCTAACTGTTGCTCCCTGACCTGCACATAGGTGCCTCAATAGGCAGATCAGGTGGTCTGGTATTCCCATCTCTTTCAGAATTTTCCACAGTTTATTGTGATCCACACAGTCAAAGGCTTTGGCATAGTCAATAAAACAGAAATAGATGTTTTTCTGGAACTCTCTTGCTTTTTCCATGATCCAACGGATGTTGGCAATTTTATTTCTGGTTCCTCTGCCTTTCCTAAAACCAGCTTGAACATCTGGAAGTTCACGGTTCACATATTGCTGAAGTCTGGCTTGGAGAATTTTGAGCATTACTGTACTAGCATGTGAGATAAACTCTAGCAAAGTCTGGTTTCTGCTTTCCCATCATATTTTGCTTTTTTAACTTGTTTTGTTTTAAAATCTACTTTGCCATGGGATTTTAGGGCTTCCCTGATAGCTCAGTTGGTAAAGAATCCGCCTGCAATTCAGGAGACCCTGGTTTGATTCCTAGGTTGGAAAGATCTGCTGGAGAAGGGACAGACTACCCACTCCAGTATTCTTCGGCTTCCCTGGTGGCTCAGCTGGTAAAGAATCCGCCTGCAATGCAGGAGACCTTGGTTCAACCCCTGGGTTTGGAAGATCCCTTAGAAAGTCAAAAGACTACCCACTCCAATATTCAGGCCTGGAGAATTCCATGGACAGTCCATGGGGTCACAAAGAGTTGGACACTACTGAGTGACTTTCACTTCTCTTCACTTCATGGGATTTTAAAGAAGGATGTAATTGGTTCTCATCTGCTCCCCAGCTGGATGGCACACACTTCATCTCCCTCTATAGCATTCTCTCATCCTGGCTCTAGACTCCATAAGCCTGGTGCTTCCCGCTTTCTCAATTTTCCAGACCCCAAGTGGGAAATCAGGATTTTCTACTTCATTCATAACACAGGTTTATGGCATGGGAGTCTCCTCGACAAAGCTGATAACTCTGCTGGCTTCTAGCAGGAGGTAAGGCACGAGCCATACTTGAAGAGGTTTCTATCATATTCTGTGTCCTCCCTACTTTGGGGATGGTGATCACTGGGGACAAGCATCTCCAGCTCTCTGCCTCTCATTCCCAGTCCTTTGTTCACCTCTGACTTGGGTTTTGATGTCTCTTCCGTGGAGGAAATTGTGGTTGCTGTTTTCTTGCCAATTGTGCTCTTTATACCAGCACCAGTACCCTTTAAGCTATAACCTCAAGAATTCCATTTTCATTCCTTTTACACAAACATTCACACCATAGCAAGGGATAGTCAATTTAATATTCTGGTAAAATATGTTTCCACAATTGTTTCCACTTATTGAACATCTCTTCTGTGCTAGGAACTGCAGTAAGCACTTTGACATCAACAATAACTCCATGAAATTGATACTGATTTTCAGTACCCACTTTACAGATGAGAAACTTTGTTCAAGGAATACAGTTATCACCCAGAGTTGGAAGAGTTGTCCCTGTTAGGAGACAACTTATTTATCTGATACATCTGCTGGGAACCTAAGAGCTTCCAAGTTTTGGAGGGGTCAGGCAGAAAGAAAAGAAGACATGTTTTAGTTCTACTTACAAAGGTCTAATTTTCCAAATTGTTGTAAGTCATAATTATCTTGAAGGGAACTGTTTCATTATATCTGGAAAATGCAAATTTAAACTGGTAATATTTTAGACAAAAACCATAAAAATCATAGCCATATTCACCAGTTCACTCAGCAACTAATCTTAAGTTTTATGAAACCATTAGGCTTTCTGCTAGATCTATAAAATTTCTTACAAGGTTTACTAGCATGGTCTGAAATTTATCAGAAACCTGTATTTATCAAAAGTCCTTTCTATGAATCTTCTTGCACATGAAACACTTTTGCAAAACTTTCGAGTACAACAACAGCAATCTGTAAATGATAGAAGATCTTTCTATAAGTGTGCGTGCTGCACAGGTTAATAAACTGTATTTCTCTTGTTCATCTGTCTTACATCATTTGAATTTCCAAGGCTCCATCCAGAGAGCCTAGAATTGTAAGAGGAATTTTCCTCTCCTTTACACAGTAAAGTATACATAATGTAAAACGAACCTTTTAAACCGTTTCTTAAATGCACTGTTCTGTGGCATTAATTATATTCACATTGTTATGAATCAGTCTCCAGAATTTCTACATCTTCCTTTTAGATTTTCTTAGGTTTATCATAGCTTTCCTTCTAAAGAGCAAGTGTCTTTTAATATTATGGCTGCAGTCACCATCTGCAGTGATTTTGGAGCCCAAGAAAATAAAATCTGTCACTGCTTCCACTTTTTCCCCATCTATTTGCCATGAAGTGATGGGGCCAGATACCATGATCTTAACTCTTTGAATGTTGAGTTTCAAGCCAACTTTTTCACTCTCATCTTTAAGCCTCATCAAGAGACTCTTTAGTTCCTCTTTGCTTTGTGCCACTAGGGTGATATCATCTGCATCAGTTCAGTTCAGTCGCTCAGTCGTTCCGACTCTTTACGACCCTGTGGACTGTAGCACACCTGGCTTCAACTGTGTATCTGAGGTTATTGATATTTCGCCTGGCAATCTTGACTCCAGCCTGTGCTTTATCCGGTCTGGGATTTTGCATGATATAGGGATGGGGAAGCCTGGTGGGCTGCCGTATATGGGGTCGCACAGAGTCGGACATGACTGAAGCAACTTAGCAGCAGCAACAGTCTGCATATAAGTTAAATAAACTGTATGACAGTATACAGCCTTTTTGTACTCCTTTCCCAATTTTTGTTTGTCTGAAAAAGTATTCATTTTTCCTTCACTTTTGAACAATCATTTTACAAATTACAGAATTCTAAGTTGGTGTTTTTTTTCCTCTCAACACTTAGAACCTTTTCACTCTACTCTTTTCCATGTTTGCTTGGTTTCTGAGGAGAATTGGATATAATTCTGATCTTTATTCCTCTGTAGCCAAAATGTTTTTCTTTAATTTGAAAATAATAAGCCTAGTTGTAGGGTTCCCCCCCCCCATCCTTTCTGTTACACTGCTTTTTATCTCTAGCATTTCCTCTTGGTTCTTTCTTAGAATCTCCATCTTTCTGCTTCTATCACCCATCTGTTTTTGTATGCTGTATACTTTATACGTTAAAGCCCTTGGCATGTTATTCATGTTATTGTTATTGTTGTTTAGTTTCTCTGTACCATTCGACTCTTCTGTGACCCCAAGGACTGTCGTCCATCGGGCTCCTCTGTCTGTAGGATTTCCCATGGAAGAATACAGGAGTGGCTTGGCATTTTCTTCTCCGGGGGATCTTCCTGCCCCAGGGATCAAACCCAGGTCTCCTGCACTGGCAGGCAGATTCTTTACCAGTGAGCCACCAGGCAAGGTATAGCTGCTTTTGAATTCCTCATCTGATATTTCCAACATCCCTGCCATGCCTGGTTCTGATGATGCTTTGTCTCTTCAAAAATATTTTTCTTTTTTCTTTTGCCTTTTGGTGTGTCTTGTAAGTTTTTCTTGAAATGCAGACATGATGTCCTGGATTAAAGACACTGCTATAAGAGGGCTTTAGTAATGAGGAGGTGAGGTGAGAGTGCAGGCAGATCCCATGGTTAGGTCTCAGCCCCTCAGTGAGCCTCTTCCTCTGAACTGTGAACCTCACTAGTGTTTCTCATTTTTTCCCCCTAGTCCATCCCTTATGTGGGACAGAATGGCTCGAGCCAGCTGGACCTGGGTATTCCCTTCTCCCAGGTCAGTTGGGCTCAGTTAATACCCTGGAGGGTTAGACTCTAGTGCTAGTTTTCCTCTAGAGCCTTCTTAAGAGGACTGGGTGTTCTGGTCTATTTCAAATTGGCTACCCCCTATCACCCCACTCCCAGCAGGAGGGCTGAGGGGATTTTCCCTGGTATTCCTGTAGGATCCTGGTGAAGCTCCTGGAGGTAAATCTCGCAATATTGTGAGTCCCCGCATGACTGGGTCCCCTGGAGTTTTTACTCTCAGATTGTTCACACTGAGCCTCCAGCAGTTTGTCAGTTATGGCTCTGGTTTCCTCCCCAAGCAAAGGTTACCATGGTGATTTCACTCTGAGTAAGCCTCAGCTTCCTCTGTTCACATGTGGGCCTCCCCAGTCTCGGGGGTGGCAGTTTGCCTCCTCTGACAGACGCAAGAGCAAGTCTCCCTTTCCTCTTTTTTTTTTTTTTTTAAACCTACACTCACGTAAGTTATCTTATCCAATACCATGGATTTTTTTTACTTTTTTTTTTTTCTCCCATGTTTGCAGAAGACTGACTCCCTGGTTTTGTTTAAGTTTCTCCTCTAAGAAGCCTTCTTGACCACCCAGTTTAAAGCAGGGCTTGCCAGCCACCTCCAGCCACTCCCACTTCCTGTTCTTCATATTCCTCATCAAACCTGATGTTATCTTGTTCATCCATTTACTTTTCTACTGTCTATCTCCCATTACTTCAATGTGAACACCATGGAAGATAAACCTTACATATCTTGTAGTCCCTTGATTCCCAGTGCTTTGAAGGGTAGATGTATGGTAGATGTTCAAAAGCACTAATTCATAATTTGTTCAATCATGTTGCTATTGCTAAACTTAGAAGTTAGGATATTTCTAATTCCTATTACAATTTAATAATAACCACTGTTCTGAGAAACATTTGCATATAAAGAAAATTATGCATAAATAGTTCTCTATAAATGACCCTTTTGCCTTCATCATCTTATAGGTAAAAATCCTATTGAGTCAAAAAAGATGAATGTTTTTAAGGCTCTTAATAGATATCATCAGACTATGTTCTGAAAATGCTTTTCTAATTTATAGTATAGCAATAGATTATAGTGCCAATCACACTTTTCCTTAGCGTGGGCTATTCTGGTTTTTAAAGAGTGTTGCTAATTTAATAGGTGAGAATGAATATACATTTATATTATTTGTATCATTTTGCTGCAATTTTCTTTTTACCTATTCCTTTTCTAGATTGTGAGCCTAATAAGAGCAGGGTTTTCATCTTTTTAAGTATATTATTTTCTGAGGACACCCTTATCAACTCTTAGCAGTTTCCAGACAACTTATCTCAGTAATGGACTAGTTTTCCAAAAGGCTGAAAACAAAATAACTGAAGCTCCCAGTATTATTACACTATCTTAATGTTGTTGTTTAGTCACTCAGTCATCCTCTTTTTTACCGCATGGACTGTAACTGCCAGGCCCCTCTGTCCATGGGATTTCCCAGGCAAGAACACTGGAGTGGGTTGCCATTTCCTTCTCCAGGGGATCTTCCCAACCCAGGGATCGAACCTGGGCCTCCTGATTGGTACGCAGATTCTTTACCACTGAGCCCCCAGGGAAGCCATTGACCCAAATTGAGAAGTTTTGCTTAATTTTTTACATCAGGGCTCTATATGATAGTGAAATGATACAAATGGGACTGAGGGCCAGTGGGAAGTGACACAGGAACTCATCACTAACAACAAAGTTCTGAAATGTGAGTGTGACTTCTTTCCATGAATTAGATCACATTCGAAATTTGTATAGTAACATGACCCTTACTGATTTTCTTTTTTGAGTGGGAGAGAAATTTTTGGTGCTAAAGCCTTTCCACTGGTTACAGCCGTGCTATCCATAGAAATATACAGTGAACCACATCTGTAAATTTAAATTTGTAGTAGCCATGTGAAAAAGTTAAAAGGGGCAAATAATATTAGTAAGATATTTTTAAGCCAATGTGTCAAAAATACTATATCAATATGTAATAAATGTAAAAAATCATTGAGGCATAAAAGAGTTTTATGCTGTCTTTGACATCCGTGTTGTATTGTACAGTTAAAGGACGCTTCAGTTTGGACCAGAGGCATTTCAAGACCTCAGAATCATCATGTGAATAGTGCTAAAGGGTTTTCATGGGTTCAAAGAGGAAGTGAATATAGTTTTCAATACTTGGAATGATGTTCCTCAGAGGTTTCATAGTTTGGGTTTTCCAGTCACAGACTTTGAGGGAAACATTTGAGTGAAAGTGATTTATTTTAGAAGTGATCATAGGAAAACACATGTAGGGAGTGGAGAAATGAGACTAAGAGGGAAGGAAACCAATAAAAAGTGTGTTAGCAAGAAAGTTGCTGCTTTGGCACCTGGGCTCCTTCCCTTGTGGTCACCTTTGCAGACACAGTTATTCCAACTCATAGGCAAGGGCACTGGGGCATTTATCCACCCACTCCCTATCCATCACTGGTTAAGGGTTGAATCCAGGGGTTTTGGCTTGCTTTTCATATGGCCCCAGTGTGCTTCCATAGCTAGAAAGAGGCCCTAAGTGGAGAGTTGCAGATAAGCAGTGAGCTCCTTAGTCCTGGAGAAGAGTCAGAGGACACGAGCTGGAATGTGACAGCTTCTGCTCCAGCAGGTCACACTGTCCAAGGAGGGATCCTGTTAGCCTCAGAATGTTACAAAGACTCTGCTTTATACCATTCATCCTATTCACTTATATATTCCTAGTTCCTGGAATAGTAGGTGTTTAATAAATAGTTGTTGCCTTTCCCTGAGTGCCTGCTTTATTCTTTAAGGCTCTCAATGTAAATGGGGCACATGGTTACCAATCATGAGTCATGTCCTTAAAACTTCCTCATCAGAAAGGAAAGAGAGGTTTTCCCTTTCTAGCTCCAGCAAAAAGCAAAAAAAAAATCACCCTTACCTCCCCGCCTACCCCCACCCCTCACTGCTCAACATTCTCAAGGAAGAAATCCAGTTGGTCTGGTTAGCCATGGGGTTATCTCTCAACCAAGCCCTTTGGACAAGGTCATGGCATATGATGATTGGCTAGATTTCAGCTGGGTGCTCACTCCTGAGTTTACAGAGGTGGATCTATTACTAGGAGAAGTGATAGAGAAATTATCACTATAATCAGAACTATGGCTACCCACAGGATTATGTTTAAGTTGTGAATTTCATTTTCCTGTATGTCTTGGTTGAAAATGCTTGAGGACCAGCATTATCTCAGCTGAATCATTTTAGTACTGCTCTTATACCTGCTGCAGGTTTAACACTTGAAGCTTTGACGATTAGACAGATCCTATAGACCAGTCATTTTCAACCTTTTTGGAACCAGGGACTGGTTTCATGGAAGACAGTTTTCTCATGGACCAGGGAGAGTGGGATGATTTCGAGATGATTCATTCACTTTATTTATTCTGCACTTTATTTTATTTCTATTATTATTATTACATTGTAATATATAATTAAATAATTATACAACTCACTATATTTCAGAATCATGGAGCCATGAGCTTGTTTTTCTACAACTAGATGGTCTCATCCAAGGGTGATCGGAGAGAGTGACACCCGAAGTGTATTCTTATGTCCAATCTACTTTGTGATCTTGCTTTGATTGCTGTCACTGCAGAAAACCCTGCTTTACAAAGATAGCTTGTTCGAAATGGAAGCAGGCGTTTCAGTGCTTTGTGGCCATCTCTGCCACAGAGAATATCCTGTGGCAGAATATTCTGCCTTGACTTTAGAATGTATAGAAATTTGAAGTTGTCTCAAACATACATTTAGGTCATCATCATTTGCAGTCTCACGAAGCTGATGCTCTTTCTAGCATGAACAAAGTCCATTTACCTGGCTTATTCACAGATGGGTCGCAATCCATTCCTTCCCAAAGAGTCTTTTGTGGCTGGGATGTAATGCTCAAACTCTTTAGAAAGCTGAGATAGGTGATCACACACCAGCTGGGAGAAAGACGTCCTTGGCTCAGTCTCTTTCAAAATCTCTGCTAATATTTGAAACATGTCAAAAATCTCAGTGTTCACTTGTCACCCCCATAGATCCAGTTTGGCATGGAATGCAGCCACTTTACTTTGTTGGATAACTGGGTGCCACATATATGTGTTGCAATGAACCCATAATTGAAGTAGAGCTCTCGATATTTTATCTTAAATGAAGTTTATTTTTGTTGGTAGTCTTAGAGTCTTTTGCTCTTTCATCATTGGGTCTCTCCCCCTTATCAAAGAAGCTCTCCAGCTGTGTTTGTTTTTCACTCATTTTGGTAAAGTTAGCTGTGGGCTTACCAGACTGAGAGGAAGAAAGGGTGCAGTGCGGGAAGAGCTGCTGATGGAAAATAATGGGTGGGCCTTGTGCACACTGAAATGAGTGTCAGATTCTGACTGAAAGCCCATCACGAGATGCAGCTGTCTGGTTGAAGTACATCAACTTGTGCTACTGTCCAGCCTGCCAGCAGAAGCAGCTTGTCACTTGCCACTCACTGAAAGGGTTTTGATATGAGTCTGCAAGCAATTGTCTTATTTTGGTCTCTGTGTCATCAACTTCTCTGCTCGTGATAATCTGTGTTTGCAGGTGCTCCCCAGTGCTAGCATCATCCCTTCAGCTCCACCTCAGACCATCAGGCACTGGATTCTCATAAGAAGTAAAACCTAGATCCCTCCGTGGGTAGTTCACAGTAAGGTTTGTGCCTCTGTGAGAATCTAACGCTGCTGCTGGTCTGACAGGAGGCGGAACTCAAGTGGTAATGTGAGTGATGAGTGGAATGGCTGTAAATACTGATCAAGCTTCTCTCCCTTGCCCATCACTCACCTCTTACTATGTGGCCTGGTTCCTAACAGGCCACAGACCAGGGGTTGAGGACCCCTGCTATAGACCATATAATATTTTATAGTTTGCACAGATACAAATTTCCACCATCTATCCCTGAGGTTTGTTTGGAAATGAAGCAACAAGTCCAACAATATTGCATTTCTCCTTAGGTACTGTTTTGTCCTCCTCACTAGAGTCAATGGCTCGCTTCATTAACTCGCATAATGTATTCAATGTTCATCTGCTTTGTGGCATACATCAGTGTATCTGTCTTGACAAATCATATCCTATTGCATGTAATTCCAGATTTCATTTACCCATTCATAAGGTGGTGTACACTTTCTTCCTCCCACCCCTCACACCTTTATCTTTAATTAATAATGGTGTTGTAACATTTGTAACTAAGTTTTCAAGTGGACATATGTTTTCATTTATCTTGGATAGATAACTATGAGAAGAATTGCTGGGTTATGTGGTAACTTTGTGATGTACCGTTTTACTTTCCCACCAGCAGTATATGAGGATTCTGGTTTCTCTGCATCCTCTCCATCCCTTGTTATTGCTCCTTTAGTCGTAGTATTGAGCCATTTCAGATCAGTAAGCAAGTGCAGATAGAGGTCTTATGACATCTCCCCTGTTTGTAAGCTCCGTATCTGGCCTAGTGGTCCTGCACCTGAAAGGCATTCACTGAACATCTGTTCAAAACAAAGTTTTATTTGTATTTTGTTTTAGGTTTTAGAAAATGCTTTCACAAATCCTGAGGCTCACAGTAACCCTGTAGGAAGGAGGATGAGTGAAGGATCTGGTCCCCTGGCTCTAGAGCCACTCTTCTGTGAACAATTTAACACTGGATTTTGACATTTCTTCTAAACATCATATTAGTTTATTCAGAAAAGAATGCTAAGAAGTTTATAAAAAAAATCTTAGTTTTAAAGAAATACATCAGAAGCTGAAGATACTGAGTGATTTGACAGTTTGGAGATGACAACTATGGTCCTGAGATAGTTGGAACTGGAGAGAATATTCTGGGGAATTTGTGACAAGGGAAGTCACCAGACTCCCAACTTCAGCAAGCAATTTCTTCATCTTTGAAGAAGAAGTAGTAGCTGAACATTTATAGGGATGGAAAATGTAGAGAATTTCAAAGACAACTGGAAATTAGGTGAGGAGTGATTATCTAGATTGTAAATTGCATTATCTGAGAAAGAGTTAACACCAGAAAGATGGATAATTGAAAACTGATGATTTTCAGCTCTGTCTTCCTTTCTGCAATAGAAAATTTCAAACCTGCATGAAAATTAAGAAAATAATATCAAGAAAATAGTATAATAAATAACCATCTTGCCCATTAATAGAAAATAATCAACACATTGCCATTGTTACATGTTTGAGTTATAAAAAATGTTTGAATACATTAAGGATTTCTTTAAAATTGATTTCTCCTCCAGCTTTATTGAGGTCTAATTGACAATCAAAAATTGTATATATTTAGATGTACAACTTGATGACTTGGCATACATACACACTTGAAATGCTCATCATACTAAGCCAATTAATGTATCTGTCACTTCACATCTTAATCATTTAGATTTTTTTTCTCTCTTTTATGTTGAGAACCCCTAAGCTCTACTCTCTCAGCAAATGAAAAGGACACAGTACAGAATTGTCAATTGTAGCCACATTGCTATGTCCTAGTTCAGCAGGACATATTCATCTTGCATAACTGAAGCTAAAAGGCATCGTTAATAACACCATTTTAGCCAAGGTGCATGAAAAATTATCAAAGAATAATGAGGTGATCTTTTTATAAGCCCCACAAACTTTGATCTTTCTTCATTTAGAATGAAAGGGAAGAAAAGCGGCTGAGCTGGTAAGACATCTATACAAATAACGTAGCACTTATGAGTGAGGTCCCAAGATTTTGTTCTCAGTCCTACAGTCATTGATTCATTCAGATGGCATATTCTTGGCACTTTTCACACACTGACCATCCATGACAGTCATGCTGGTCTTGGACTTGAATCCAAATCAAGATTCATCATTTATTGATTTGAAGACCCTGGAGAAGTGCTGTCTTTGAGCCTCATTCTTCTCATCTGTAAAATAGAGATAACACCTCCTTGAATAGGGCATTGTTTGAGTTAAAAATGAAGGAAGTTCCCCACAAATGCACATAACCTGTATTCTGCAACATATGCCACTGTTACTCTGCTAGGCAGGCCCTGAGCTCATGATGAAAGATATCATAAGGCAGTCTCTCTGTCCCAAATTCCCCTTGTAGGAATGCAGCAAAAAGCTCACAGGAGTCCCCCCACAATGTAACCTGTGAGATGCAAGCCATCTCGCATGTTGTGGAGATCTCCAATGACTGCATGAATTCATCTTTTGAAATCATTTGAAGTTTTCCAGTCTTCTGTTTCATTTCTCTAAGTCCTGCAGCTCTATAACCATAATCTGTGCTAAACCCTGTTGTTGGCCTTCATCAAATATTTGGTG
>SJXP01003753.1:28844-53862 GCA_006408505.1 Damaliscus lunatus
TAGCACTTATGAGTGAGGTCCCAAGATTTTGTTCTCAGTCCTACAGTCATTGATTCATTCAGATGGCATATTCTTGGCACTTTTCACACACTGACCATCCATGACAGTCATGCTGGTCTTGGACTTGAATCCAAATCAAGATTCATCATTTATTGATTTGAAGACCCTGGAGAAGTGCTGTCTTTGAGCCTCATTCTTCTCATCTGTAAAATAGAGATAACACCTCCTTGAATAGGGCATTGTTTGAGTTAAAAATGAAGGAAGTTCCCCACAAATGCACATAACCTGTATTCTGCAACATATGCCACTGTTACTCTGCTAGGCAGGCCCTGAGCTCATGATGAAAGATATCATAAGGCAGTCTCTCTGTCCCAAATTCCCCTTGTAGGAATGCAGCAAAAAGCTCACAGGAGTCCCCCCACAATGTAACCTGTGAGATGCAAGCCATCTCGCATGTTGTGGAGATCTCCAATGACTGCATGAATTCATCTTTTGAAATCATTTGAAGTTTTCCAGTCTTCTGTTTCATTTCTTTAAGTCCTGCAGCTCTATAACCATAATCTGTGCTAAACCCTGTTGTTGGCCTTCATCAAATATTTGGTGCCTGGTTTGTATTGGCCAAACCAAGGTCTTGTGCCCAATGTATATTGAGGTGAAACAAACTGAAAAGTTGGGAGTTCTGAGCAAAGAAAGGTTTATTGCAAGGGTCAAGCAAGGAGTACAGGATGTTTGTTCATGCTCAGAAGGCTGGAACTCCCCAGTGGATTTTGGTGGCGGGGGGTGGGGGGGCAGGTATTTTTAAAGGCAAGCTGAGGGAGAGAGTCCAGGGTACTTGATTAGCTCATGCACCATTCTGCTTGATGTGGAGGAGCAAGGTGATGTAACAGGGATTATCATCATAAATCCTTAGGTTCCAGTTTATTCTGGTCATCATGCAGTTAACTTCTTCCACCTGGTGGACATTTTAGCATCTACAAAACAACTCAGGAATGTGCACCAGATCCTGTTGTAAAGATTCCGTGACTGCTGTATGGCTAATCTATTCATGAAGTTTTTTTGTTATTACATGTTCACATTCTTCCAATCATCCTTGAGCCAACCTTTTGTGACTCAGAGGAGGCCTGGGAGACTGAAGCTTTTCTACAAACAAGAGCCAGGCAGAAGGCATGCAGTGGGGGTAGGGTCTATCCCAGGAAGGCCCCACAGGGTCCTGCTCCATTCCAGTTGGAGACCTTCCCACAGTGCCCTTGTTTGATCCTGATGAAGGCAGCGTGCCCAGAGGATGGGCTGCTATCTCCTTCTGCCAGCTTTCTCAGGGTTTCCTCTGCAGTGCATGGGCAGCCGCTGAGGAGCAGAAGTTGGCAGGGCCTGAGCCTCCCGCTGCACCTTCTGGGTGAGTTCCTGGACTCGGAGCAGGAACTTCCCCAGAGTTTGCAGCCAGGGGCTCTCCTGGGAGCCTGGCTGGTTGTGCCCCACAGTCAACCTGCCTGCGTGCCTTTATCAAAGAGCTGGTAGCTTTGCCTCCTACCTGCGTGGGGCTTCTGGAAGTGTCTACTGGGTGTCCCTTGGTCCTGCAGCCCCACATGTGGCACACTGCATCCATCCTAGGCCTGTGACAGCAGCTGCACAGAGCAGGTGCCTCAGAGGTGGACTCTGGAGGTTTCTCAGTCCTGGGAGGTGAGACCTGGCGCACAAAGGGCACTCCACTCTCAGAAGCAGGTGTTCTCAGGCTCCGGCCCAGTGGACCTGTGGGGCGGCCAGTCTCCAGCATCCCCGCCAGTGCCTCCAGGAGCAGCAGGAGCCCCACCGCCTCCTGAGCAGGGCGACCCCGGTCTGCGTCTGCCTTGGCCTGCAAGATGCTGCCCGTGTCCCCGGAGGTGAAGACCAACCCGCTGCAGAAGGCGAACTTCTGCTTGCGCCTGTTTGTCTGGTGAGCGCCCCATCTAAGCTGTGACTATCCCTGCAAGCACATGCCTGACACTGCTGGCTTCTGTTGGGGACCAAGGGACAAGGAGGGGGTGCGCTCGGGACTGGTGGCAGTAGGGGTGGGAGGAGGACCCAGGGACCTGGTGTCCACCTTATCCAGCTGCCTCAGAACCGCTCAGCAATTCACGGTCAGTTCTGAAAGAAGCTGCAAGTTTCACCCCAAGGAAGCAGCTTATGAACAACTTTCTTTATCTAATCAATGCCCTGCATCTTTGCCATCTTCCAATAATGTTTCCACCTTTCCCCGTGTTCCTTAGGTGAACATCTGAGTTCCAGCTGCCCTGGCCTCTCTCTCTCCCCCTTTCTGTGACCATGTCTTTCTTTCTCTCCCTGCCTCCCTCCCTGTGTGGTTGACTGTCCTGGTACCTAGTTGAGGCCAATTTCATGTGCGTACAAAACACAATTGTTTTTTATGAAATGAATGTGAACACCATTCTGGAACACCTTTTGCTTTTTTCTTGGGACCCACAGCCAGGAGCAGAGTGTCTGTTTGACCACAGCCCCTTTCCCTATTGTGAATATCTCCACTTCCACTTTTGAGGACCAAACCCTGGGGATGGGGTCTGTGAAACGTGTGGGTTCTTATCCAGATCTCTAGCTGAGAGAAGCAGTACATGGTCTTGATGTAGATGGTCCTGCCCAGGAGTCCTATCTATGGTCCTGAAACCACCTAAGGATCCCTGATCTGGGAGGAAACACATAGATGAAAAATGCTGCAGAGTGCTGAAGCTCTTAAGTGAAGTCTTCATCTAATAGCTGGGACTGCAGAAAGGCAGGCCTGAATCTTTGGACTTTAATCACACTTGGGTGATCACTAGATCTTTTGTTTCTCAACTCTAACCCATTCATCTTTCCCACAAATTCTGATACTTCTTCTGTGGGACAGCCTAGGGGATCCCCAGGGAGATGGCAGCTCCTATACTTATTTTGATGGTGGTATATTCAGTGTATGTGGCTACATCTCTTGCCAAAGGAACATTTGATGTCCCTTAAGGAAAGAGGGTCCTAGAAGAAGGAATATGTGTGTGGTTACCATAAATAATAGCAAAATAGATAAAAGTCTCTTTAATTTCAGGTAGGGCAAGAAACTCTCAAAGCACATTCTGTTTGTTGATTTTGAAAATGTATGTGCATAGAAATCGAAGGTGGAGACTGATTTTGGATGGCACCCATTTCCGGTTTTCCTGCTGGAGAGGAAGGAGCCTTTTATTTCACACCTGGAGACACTGAAGCACAGAGGTTGAGTGAGTGCCTACTGTCACACAGCTAGTAAGCAGTGGAGTGGGATCTTCTCAAGCCAGGCAGTCTGGTTCTGGAGTCTACGTTTCTTGTGTATGTAACTGCTGTGCTTGTCATGGAATTGGTTGCCTGGACTTGTTCCAGGGTCCTAGCCCAGGCTGAGACCCCTTATCATGATGGGGAGGTTCTGTCTCCACTCAGATTCCCACAACCAATAAGTAAACTGATGGCGAGACTGGTAGAGCACAAGCTTTGCTCAGTGACCAAAGAATGAGAAATGGAGATTCAGTTTGCAAGTGAACCCCTCAGCCCAATTTGGCTTAGACACTGTGTATCTAAGGGTTATGTATGCAGGGTTGAAGCAAATGGAAGGAAATCCGATTAACAGAGGGCGGAATATTCATGCCTTATGCAAGAGCGGGGTGTGATTTGGACCTGAAATTAAGAAAACACTCCTTTTTAGTCCTTGTATGAGCTCTTCACTTTGTCATCATAACCATTGTCAACTGTAATGGTCCTAGTGAGTTCATTTAGCATGCTAATATTTTACAGTGAATGCGTAATGATGCTCTGTGTCTGTTGGAGGTTAGGTCTTCTGCCATTTGGGTCCTGGCTAGTTCTAATCGGTTCTTATTTTTCTCTTTCCTTTTATGATTGAGTCTGAAAGTCAGATAAGAGCAACTGGTTTCCATTTGAGAAGGGGTCAGGGATATAATTCTGGGGCAACAGCTTTTCCTTTTTACTGCTCCTTTTTCCTGATAGACTCTGAAGGGGCAAATGTTGGTCTTCTGAAATGCTTCCTGCTGAGCATGGGCATTGTCATATGCTAGATTAGAGGGGCAGAATTTTTCCTGATTCACCAAAAATGAATCTGCTTGTCACCAAGCTAGAGTCCCAGTTTCTCATAGCCCTGGGTAAAGACCATCTGCAACTTCATTAGCTCAGTTCTCCAAGCGATAAAACTAATGAGACAATTGAGGAATCATGGAGCAAAGAGCAAGAGAAGGAGAGTAACTGGAACGGCTCTAAGAATGGCCTTAGAAGCTCAGGGAATCTGGGGATCTTTCTTTTGAAACTGTCAAAGATTTTTCAGTCAGGCCATTCTTGTTCTGAGTGTTTAGCCAAGTGGCCTCTCTAAAAACAAACAAACAAAAAAATCAAAACAAAATTTATTGGAGTATAGTTGATTTACAATGTTGTGTTAGTTTCAGGAGTACAGCAAAGTAAATAAAATTATACATATATCCATTTTTAAAAAAATATTATTTTCTTTAAAAAAGAAAAAAGATAAAGGCTATTGCAGAGTATTGAGTAGAGTTCCCTCTGTTATACAGTAGGTTCTTATTAGTTATCTATTTTATATATGCTTCCTTGGTGGCTCAGATGTTAAGGAATCTGGCTGCAATGCAGGAGACCTGGGTTAGATCCCTGGGTTGAGAAGAATCCCTGGAGAAGATGGCAAACCACTTTGATATTCTTGCCTGGAGAATCCCATGGACAGAGGAGCTTAGTGGGCAACAGTTCATGGGGCCACAGAGTCAGACACAAATATAGTAGTTTATATATGTCAATTCCAGTCTCCCAGTTGTCCCTTCTTCCCTTATCCCCTGGTAACCATAAGTTCATTTTCTACATCTGTAACTCTATTTCTGTTTGGTAGGTAAGTTTATTTGTACCGTTGTTTAAAGATTCTATGTATAAGTGATACCATATGATATTTGTCTTAGTCTGCAAGCGGCTTTCTCTGGCAGTTGGGACGCACTCTCTTTTATCAGACCGCTTGTATTAACACAGAAACAACAGGAAATGGTTGCTGGGGCACAGATTCCCCCTTGATCAGCTGGGAGGTAATCAAGAGCTTTGCAGTGGTCAAGAGTCATGTGGGTCAGAGGGTCCAGTAAGATTTTGTCATTCTAAGGTTAGAACTGGTTTCTCTACTTACCCAGGCCAGTCTCTGACTTTTTTTTTTTTTTTTTTAATGGTTATGGGATTATAAATTGTTTCTCATTCTAGGCTCATCAGGGATCCTACAAGAGAGACAACTGCTATTACCAGTCAAGCTCCCCTCTTGACTAGATGAATGGCCCCTTTGATTCACAGGTTGTGTGAGTGTAATTAAAATCTGACTGTAACCTTGATCTGGGTGTGAACCACCTATAGCCCAGTGTGCCCTGGTAGAGTTTTCTTGGAGACAGTTGATCGCCCAACATGGGTGGCCCTTGCCACAGGGGCCTTGAGGAATAAACATCCCTCAGGGGTGCACACACTGTCTTTGGGTTTTCTTGAGTCAAGTTTAGGCTCATGGTGGCGCCCTTCCATCCAGGGTACTTGCACATGGCCAGACCCCTCCATGTTTGGTATTATCCTGTTCCCACAGCCGTTAAGGATGGTAACTATCTAGAGTTGGCAATGCCTGTAGGTGGAGGGCTCATAGTGAACAGTTGGTTGAACTCCCAGAAAACAGGGATTTGACTAACACATACGCCTTTGCAGGGGTGTGGTGGCAGTGGGCAACCTTGATATCCCCGGGCAGAAGCCTGGGCATGGAGGAATTAAACCACAGTTTGGTGATGCTATCAGCTGTTAGTGGAGTTCCCTGAAAGTCTGGCAGGCTGTATTTATTCCCCGACTGAGGCTGATGATGACAGATCCAACAGTCAGCAAAATTCCAGCTCTTTTGCATGTTTGAAAGTTACTTTATTTTATTTTATTTTTACTTTATTTTACTTTACAATACTGTATTGGTTTTGTCATACATTGACATGAATCCACCACGGGTGCACACAAGCTCCCAATCCTGAATCTCCCTCCCCCCCTCCCACCCAATATCATCCCTCTGGATCAACCCCATGCACCAGCCCCAAGCATCCTGTATCCTATATCGAACATAGACTGGCACTTCATTTCTTACATGTTAGTATACATGTTTCAAAGCCAATAAATGAATCTGCCAGGGAGTGATACCAAGGAGGACCATAAAAAGAATCAACTACGCTTTAGTTGGGAAGGTGTTACTTATCTTGAGGTTGTCTTCAGAAGATTGGGGTCAGAATGAGGCTCACATGAGCATTCTGGCTGAGGGGAGTCTGACAGGACTGTAAGGAGTTCAGGGTCCAGAGCCTGTTAGACTCAGGGTTTTGTGTCCATAAGATAATTGCCTGTAAAAATTCCTCTCTGTTGACAGCTGATCTAAGGAGATCTTGACATCAGGGTTGAAACTGCTTTTAATATGACTGGTGCTCAGACCCTTTAGTCGTATCTGACTTTTTGCAACCCCATGGACTCCCCTGTCCATGGGATTTCCCAGGCATGAATACTGGAGTGGGTTGCTGTTTCCTTCTCCAGGGGATCTTCCCAACCCAGGGATTGAACCAGCATCTCTTACATCTCCTGCGTTAACAGACGGGTTCTTTACTACTAGTGCCACGTAGGTATCCTTGAATCTGATACAGTTCAGAAGATTTAAGTCCTCAGTAATACAGGAACATATCTGCAGCCTTACCCACAATGGCCATTCAGCTCTATTCTGCTTGCCTGAAACACCGTTACTTTATTTTCATTTCTAGATATAGTTTTTCCTTAATAATTAAAGCAGATGTACAATATATGTTCAGTAGGCCACAAACAGCCTGCTTTTAAGTTATACCACATATAAGCCAGCATGACTTTCCTATACCTAGAATGTATGTGTGTAAGCACATGTCTAAATTCCACCATATCTTTATATATTTAAATTGTAGACTTTTTTTTTTAAACAATGTCCGTGAATGTAGGTTTCTAATTAGAGATGTGTAATCTGTATATATGTCACTCTCCTTTTCATGTTTAACAGGTGGCTAAACCCCTTGTTTAAAATCGGTCACAAACGGAGATTAGAACCAGATGACATGTATTCAGTGCTTCCAGAAGATCGCTCCCAGTGCCTTGGAGAAGAGCTGCAAGGGTGAGCACAGACATCAGAGAGAAGGGAGGAAGAGTGAGAATTTCCACCTGGGGCTAAAGGTTTGGGGGAGGCTTTGCCTTCCTCTGGGTTCTCCTAAGCCTCCTCGCCTGACACTGCACACTCACCCCCTCAGGCTGACCCTGGGCTTAGTCCACTTTGGAGGCTGGGAGAGCGCGTGTTCCCTGTGCATCCATGGACGTGGATGGAGCCCGCAGCCACCGCCCTGGAGGCTGAGCTCTGTCTCAGAGGTGGGGTCCCTGGAGAGGGAGTCTGCCCTCCTGAGCTGCTCATGACCTGTGAGTCCAGCAAAGCTTGGCAGGAACTTGTTTCCAGAATCTGGAACTTTTCCCTCAAGGCCTGTTTCTCTGGTGCTTCAGGGTCTGCACCGCTCGTCTTTCAGGAGCCTGTGAGCAGGTAGCCGGCATCTATTGTGCAGCCGCAGAGCGCCTGTAGTGCGGGCTCACCTCCCAGTCCGCCCCGCCCCCTTTCCCTTTGGTGGACACGCTGCTCTTCACTGTGCTCTGTTTCTCATCGCAGGCACTGGGATCAGGAAGTGAAGAGAGCCCAGAAGGATGCACGGGAGCCTTCCTTAATGAAAGCGATCGTAAAGTGTTACTGGAAATCCTGTGTAGTTTGGGGAATGTTTACATTTCTTGAGGTAAAAGATTTTCATACTGTGCATCGATTTTTGGTGTATGTATCTCAGTACTGAGGTGGACGGGATGAGTGGATGAGAGGCCAGTAGTCTAAGGTCTGAGGATAAACCCTCACGGAAACATGATAGAGCTCAGAGTTTGTATTTATCTTTAGAATGGCAAAGACTGGACTCCAGGGGTACTATTCTTCTTTTAACTGGTTAAAGAGTGTTGTGGAAGGATGGCCTTGAAATAAAAGACATTTTATATTATGGTAGAAAGTTCCTGGTGCTCAGTATAAACGCTGATTGATCTTTGACCAAAAGAAGATTCCAGCAACCTCAGGCAATATATGCCCTGTGATTTAGAGGAAGGTAATTTGGACCCGAACCCAGAATAACGTACATGTTATGGTCCTTTGTTATAGTTTAACAAGGTAAAAATTGTTACCTTGACCAGGTCACATCTGATAAATGCTTTTCTAAGAAGATACCATCACTGCTCCTCTTCCAGGAGAACAGAACCCAGGGCCCTGCATCTGGACTGTAGTCGCCCAGAACTCCTAAGAGCACACCTTGGCCCAGGCTGCCCCCTTCCCCGTGGGCTGGCATGAGCAAAGCCCCCATAGGGAGGAGCTCCAGCTTCACCGTGAATTCTCTGGACCCTCCATGCTACTTTCTTTCCCTGGTTGTGGGGATGGATTTCTCTTTGAAGGGGTAGTCCTGATAGCTTGGCATTGGCAGAGGGTATAGGAGGGAATGTGCAGGGCAAACCAGAGGCAGAAAGCTGTGAGGTCAGTGAACTCCATGACCCTGAAGATCCTGGGTCGAGATCCCCCAGAGGACGGTCCACCTGGGGACACAGTGCCAGCAGCCCCCTGTCCTGGCTGAGCCTGCTGGGGGTCTGCTGCAGACCCCACTGGGGGCTTGTGATCTCTGTGGTCCCTTAGAGCTGCCTTAGGGACACTGGTGGCCTGGGAGTGTGTAAGGGCAGGAGGGATGGAAGATGCAGGTGCTGTGAAAGGGGTGGAGAAGGTAGAGAAGGTGTGAGCTGTCCTCAGTCCATTGTGTTGGGGCTGAGGTGGGTGGGCCAGGTGGTTTACAGGTGGGCGGCATGGCTCTTGTTTAAAGGCTGTGCTGGACTGAGGGCACTGAGGGCAGTGGGCAGCTGGGCAGGTGAAGTCCACCCCACACAACTGGAGAGACCAGAGAATCAGTCAGCTCCCAGGTGACTGGATGGTCCTGGGGGATGGAGTTCTCACTGATGTCAGAAGAGAATTGGCCGTTGTGTCAGAGGGTGGGGGAGGTGTGGGAGGCAGGGTGCCGCCTTTGAGAGGGCACTGACCACCTAGGTACTGCAGTGCCTTGTGAAGGACGGGGTGAGAGAGGGAGCAGGAGCCCATCAGGCTGCCCCAGCCCTTCTTTGTCCCAGGTGCAGCTGTCCAGTCATGGAATTTCCACATAGTCACAGTAAGTCTGTTTGAAATACCAGGTGTCAAGCTATTGTGGCCTGATTGTGCAGGATCTCCTGACCTCACACAGCAGGTCTCTCATGAATTCTGCTTATCAGGAAACCCTGGGGCCTCGGTGTCTGCCTGTGGCTCATGCCAGGTGCCTGGTTAGATGAGTGGCCTCCGGGTTTAATGTTGGATCATATCCTGGAGCAGGTCTTTCTCTGCTGTCCCTGGTTCTCTAGTTTCTCTTTGGTACCAGATGCTAAAGAGTCTTAAAGTCAGGTGGGTTCAAAGCATAGCCCACGTGGCTGGGTTTGAACGGAGCTGCTGGTTTTTCTTGCTGTCCTGGGCTGTTGGCTCCTTGGCTGGGGTCACTAAGCCTTGGATGGATCCCATTCTAATATGAGTCCTGGGTCTTGGCTGAGGCAGCTCATGGGAGAAGCAGACATAGAGGGAGAGGCCGCAGGATCTGGGGTTCTTCCTGAGAGGGAATCCTCCCCACTGTGGTGCTGGGAGTGTTGATTTCAAAGTTGTCCAGCCCCAGCAATCCTTCCTGCTGGGGATCCCGGAAGGCCAGGCCTGGGGCTGCATAAAGTGGAACTGGTAGAGCCCTGGGCCCTTTCAGGAGGTTGGTCGCTGGGTGGTCATGGCGGAGAAGTGGGGAGTAGAGGACGTAAATTTAGGGGCTCATCTGTGTGGTAGTACTACTAGTACCAGTAGCAGTACTAGTTAGTTAAATAATTGATTTTCTGAAGCAACTTCCCGTGTTGTGATCAATCTATACTGCTTGTTGTTCTTTATATTTTAGATGGTGGAAATCTAAACTCAGCCCAGGACTTTCTAAAACACAAACATGTTTCCTTTTTGATCTCTGGCCCTCTTTTAATCCCTCAGATGCACAGAATGCCCCGTGGATCATCCATGATCCCAAGCAGTGTGGTCTTTCCACCCATAGCACAAGCAGGGCCTCCCAGGTACTCCTGGCGGCACCAGTGGGAGAAAGCAGGGTGACGCTAGTCCAGGGTGAGGCTTTTAGGGTTTTAGGATTTTGAGATATGAAAACCTCTGTCTTATGAGAAGGGCTTCCCTGATAGCTCAGCTGGTAAGGAATCTGCCTGCAATGAGGGAGACCTGGGTTCGATCCCAGGGTTGGGAACATCCCCTGGACAAGGGAAAGGCTACCCACTTCAGTATTCTGGCCTGGAGAATTCCATGGACTGTCCTGTGAAAACTGAAGAGTATCTCTTCCTCTCAGAGAAACAAGTAGCAGGCTGTGGGGCACTTGCTGGTCACCCCTAAATAGAACAGAACAGCCAGAGAGCTCCCAGCACCCCTGGCCCCTGTGTGCACCTCCACAGATACTGTGGGTGGAGGACAAGTCCCCACCTGCCCGGGGCCCTCAGGGTGGAGAGGAGGAGCCTGAAGTCTCTGCCTGGGCCTGAGTCACAGAGACCACGTCCCCAGGTCATCAGCACTTCTCTCTGAGAGGTGAGGTCTCCACTGCTGGTGTGTAAGTGGGGTGACCTCAGAGAGCCAGAGTGGGTTCACCCAGTCCCTTCCCCTGAGAGGGGAGGTGTTGCCGGGAGTTATGTCCTCTTCCCAGGACTCTTAGAAGTGGCCCAGCCTTGTCCGGTCACTTGGCCTTTGTCTGAAGCCACTTTTGCTGATGGTGTCTGGTCCAGTTGGAGGCTGTGGGAAGCCTACGTGTGTGTACACCTTCACTTTGGAGCTCAGTTGATGGACAGGAAGTAAACAGAATCCTCTGCATCCCACAGTGGGCTTTGTGCCTCAACTCATGGCTGGTTCCCCAAGAGCTGAGTGGTCTTTGCATTTATTCCCCAACCCTTTCTTCCATGTGTCCCTCACTTTGCTCAACCAAGGAGGCTGAGGAGTGGCTGCTGGTGGCAAAGATACTGTGGGCTGAGAGCAACCACTGAGGACCACACGGCAAGGGAGAGGACGAGGGGGCCTTGAGCCAAGCAGAAGGGGACCTGCAGGGCAGACCTGCTGTGAGCACCCTGCTGGTCCTGAGAGCATAGCATTAGCAATTAGCCATTAGGTATTAGTAATATCCACAGTGATGACCTTGAGTTATAAATTAGGGTTTTATATCCACCTTCTTTTCTTTTTCTAAGCATATGTAAGTTTTTAATGTAAAATTAAAAGAATTTTTAAAATTGAAGTATAATGGGCTTACAATGTTATATTAGTTTCTGGTATACATCAGTTCAGTTCAGTTCAGTCACTCAGTCATGTCCGACTCTTTGTGACCCCATGAATCGCAGCACGCCAGGCCTCCCTGTCCATCACCAACTCCCGGAGTTCACTCAGACTCACATCCATTGAGTCGATGATGCCATCCAGCCATCTCATCCTCTGTTGTCCCCTTCTCCTCCTGCCCCCAGTCCCTCCCAGCATCAGGGTCTTTTCCAATGAGCCAACTCTTCACATGAGGTGGCCAAAATATTGCAGTTTCAGCTTTAACATCATTCCTTCCAAAGAATATCCAGGGCTGATCTCCTTTAGAATGGTCTGGTTGGATCTCTTTGCAGTCCAAGGGACTTTCAAGAATCTTCTCCAACACCACAGTTTAAAAGCATCAATTCTTCGGTGCTCAGCCTTCTTCACAGTCCAACTCTCACATCCACACATGACTACTGGAAAAACCATAGCCTTGACTAGACAGACCTTTGTTGGCAAAGTAATGTCTCTGCTTTTGAATATGCTTTCTAGGTTGGTCATAACTTTTCTTCCAAGGAGTAAGCGTCTTTTAATTTCATGGCTGCAATCACGATCTGCAGTGATTTTGGAGCCCCAAAAAATAAAGTCTGACACTATTTCCACTGTTTCCCCATCTATTTGCCATGAAGTGATGGGACCAGATGCCATAATCTTCGTTTTCTGAATGTTGAGCTTTAAGCCAACTTTTTCACTCTCCTCTTTTACTTTCATCAAGAGGCTTTTTAGTTCCTCTTCACTTTCTGCCATAATTAGTGATTTAATATTTTATATACTACATGATAAGTTTAGTTACCAACTGTCACCTTGCAAAATTATTCCAATATTATTGAATATATTTCCTATGTTGTATAATTCCATGATTTATTTATTTTTAAAATTTTTATCTATTTATTTTGTGCCTCCAATCCCCTTTTACTTACTTTATAATTTGGAGTTTGTATCTCTTAAGGTCCCTCACCTATTTCACTTGTTTACTCCACCCCCCTCAATCCATTTTCTTTATGTAGTCAAGGAAGTAGGAGACTCTTTTTGAAAGATTGCATTCATAATGGTTAATTTTTTTCAAAATCTGGGTAGAAGTGAAACTTTAATTATAGTCTAGAAAGTTTGATTTTACACATGACTTTTCTCAAGAGTTCTTGTTCCACTTTGGTCGCCTGTGAGGAACAATGAGTTTTCCAAGCTTTGGTGAATCCAGCCTCTGCCATTAGAGTAAGTCTCTTACCAGGACTTCTAATGATAAAAGTGATGAAAAATCCTTGTTTTTATGGTGGTTTCAGAGCACTCTACGCTGCTGTAGCTCATTTAGGTGTCCCAGGATTCCTCTGAGAGAGCAGGGCTGGTATTTTCACAGATAAAGACCCCGAGGCCCAGGAGGGCACACGATGGGTTTGGGGTCGTGTGACTCACAGGTGGCTAACCTGGTCTCTGAGGCGCAGTGTTCTGCCTTCTAAACCTGTGTTCTCTGCGTTCTGTTCTCTCCTCCCCCAGCCTCCACTGAGGCTCAGAGCCAAGAGGAGCTGCTTTTCTAGCAACAGCTCTGGCCCCTCTGTCAACTGCTTTCTATAGTGTTTTTATTTTTTTCTTTTTAATTTCCTGTAGATTTTTAAGAACATTTCAAAAATACAAAAACAGAATAGAATGAAAGGGTAACACAATGTGTCACTCTAGAATAGGGCTCTCTGGCAGAAAGATTGTTGTGAGTTGATTATGTTTTTCAGAAACAGAAACAGGAGAAACTCTGAAGACAGGGTAGAAGTTACTCTTCTGAGAGACTGATAAAGGAAGTCTCCATTTGTAAAGGTGTCTCCCTCTCTGTACCAGAAAAAGAAGGATGGCTCTAAATCACAGCAGAATCCTGTTGAAGGACAGTCTTCAAGAAGGATGAAATCTGCATAACAAACCCAACCCTGCTGTAGTTTAAGCTGCTTTTCCTGTTAACCTCTCATTGGTGCTCCATCACCTTTTCTTTTGTCTTTAGGGGGAGATGGCATTTAAGGTGGTGGCCTGGGCTATCTCAGGGAAGTTACTCAGTTCTTCTTGATATTTCGCATGTGTATCAGAAATATACATGTTAATAAACTTCTGTTCTATTTTCCCTTGTTATTCTGTCATTTATTACAGGGATCTTCAGCTAAGAACTCAGAAGGGTAAAGGGAAATAGGCCCCTATGTCACCCTAAGTCATCTTCAACAATTGCCATAATGAGCAGTCTTGATTCATCTGAAACCCACCCTCACTTTCCAAGATTATTTTAAAGAAGTTCCAAGACATCAAATCATTTTTATCCATAAATATTTTAGTATGTATCTTTAAAAGTTGTGGAATCTCCCCCCACTAAACATATTTAGCATAAACATTAGTTTTATAGGCTTCCCTGGTGTCTCAGACGGTAAAGCGTCTGCCTACAATGCGTGAGACCCAGGTTCAATCCCTGGGTTGGGAAGATTTCCTGAAGAAGAAAATGGCAACCCACTCCAGTATTCTTGCCTGGAAAATCCCATGGTCAGAGGAACATGGGGTCACAAAGAGTTGGACACGACTGAGCGACTTCACTTTCACTTTATTGTTTTTATGCATAAATATTAACTTTAATATCATTAGTATCTAGCCAGCACTTACAATTGTCTTTTTCCTCTCTTCTGTTGGAAGCAGTATTAAATAAGGTACACTTGGCTGACACAGGTTATNGTACTTTTATTTAAATTTACTCTGAAATTTTAGATATTGCTTTTTTAAAAATTAGTTTTTCATAATTATAATTCTGTATAATGTTTTCATGATTCCAAAATCAAGACAAGGCTACTTTTAAAGAAGGCTGATATCCTTGTTAACTCTATTCTAATTCTCCTTCTTTTAGAGATAACTTTCCAGGCTAATTTTGATGTATCTTTTTATTAATGTTTTTTAAATATAGTTTTATCTGAAATTTTAGTTTTCCTACTGTGCAGAATGAAAATTTTCAATTTCAATACTGTAATCTCTGGACTTTTTCTTTGGGAAAGAAACTTACTTTCCCTAAGTCTTACTCAGGGTGGAAGCCTCAGTGCACCCTGAGTCAATTGCTTTAGGCCTTGGGGAAGAGGATTGGTAACATTTCTTCCAAACCACCAACTTCAGTGGATGGTGGATCAAGAACTACGGAAGACATGATTTTTTAGCTTGGCCTCCACCATGTTTAATTTTTTACTCCAAGGAACATTCCAACTTCTAGAGGGTAGAGACATATTGAGGCAGTGCTCTCGGGAGCTGAGAGCCTGCAGAGCTACCAAACCTGGTTTCTTTGTGGTACTCCAGCCAAAGCTGGTTTCCATTCCCTGGATCTACGTGTGGAGTTTGGGGTAGAAAAGAATGGATGTGTTTGTGCCAGTGTGTCAGTTCATAAGGATTCATGAAGAAGGTGATGAAAGCATGTCTCCCATATGTGAACCATATTGACTTTCTATTGGGCTGGGACATTGAGAGTATGGGGGACAGGGGCAGGCTGCCAGCAGGCTTCTTCCTGTGGAAGCAGATTTCTTCCTGTTCTTCTGCCACCTTTTTCTTTATTCATCTTAAGACTCAGTTGGTATTGAATCTGTTTGTGATATTTGTTGAGCATCCACAGTGTGCTAAGCACAATGTACTAAGGCTTTACTGGGTTTGAATGGAAAATTTTGCCTTAAGGTTAAACTGTTGCCTGCTTGTCTTATAGGAGATAATATATCTGCATATTTTTCTTTTAAATTAGTCACAAATGTAGCATTTTGTCAAAATGTATTTTAAACATGCTAATGATAAAAGTAAATCTTGTATAAAAAAACCTGACATTTCTAATCAAGACTTTTTTCTTTTCTTTTAGAAAGGCACCAGAGTAGTTCAACCCATATTTTGGGGGAAAATGATTAGTTATGTTGAAAACTATGATCCTGATGATTCTGCCACTTTGCACGAAGCCTACGGCTATGCGGCAGGGCTGAGCGCCTGCGTGCTCGTGTGGGCCATCGTGCACCACTTGTACTTCTATCACATGCAGCGCGTGGAGATGAGGCTGAGAGTAGCCGTGGGCCACATGATCTACCGCAAGGTGAGTGCCGCTCGGGACCACGGTGTGTTCCTCCCCTGAGGGATCAGGAACATTTGGGGAAAGTTCTCTGTGAATTACAAATTTTGTAACTGGGATCCTTTACACCTTCCTAGAGAAGGTTGCTTTTGCATCAAGCCAAGTTTGTTGTTGTTGAAGCAAACTTTACCAATAAATAATGAAAAGTTTTCTTTTGAGATCAAGTGTGGGCCATCCTTGACAACTTTTAGCCATAGGCTGTCACATAATAACCACTAAATTTGTACTGTTAAATATTAAATTAATATTCAAGAATTAGTATTAAAAGTATCAAGTTGATTTTCAATGTCTTCATGCCCAAATCCCATAGTGCTGTTTATGGAAATTCTTTGTTGTCATTCATTAATACCTACAGTTACATCAAATTTGTATTTAAAAGTGAACTTCAGAGATTGGATCTATAAAACTATATCTAAGAGCAGAGAATGTATTTGATAAAGGGAATGATTCTAATTTTGAAAGACCCATCTAATTATATTCAATATAATTATGTTTGCTAGAGAAAAATATAAAGATAATTCATGCTAAATATAGACTCACTCCTTATATTTTATAAATAATTTTTGTTAATGGTATGAAAGAAAATAGGATATTTGAGATGAAACTTGAAATTTTACACTGTTTTATTAATTCTAAAGAGAATTTGTTGCTCTTCATTTAAATTATTTTAATACAATATTTCCTTTTATTTTAGTTTTAATAAGAACTGATTTAATATGTTTAGTGATTTTGAATTGAGGAATGCCATGAAATTATTCTATTGTTTACCCTTGTCTAAACTAGTGTAAAAAGAGTAAGGCTTTTAGGTATCTTTGCAAAGGTATTGCCACAGATATATCAGTGTCAAGAGCTAAAGGGCTCTGTATAAACTTGATCCTGGATATGTCTTTGCCTTAGACTGTTTTAAAAAAATCCTTATTTGACTGTATTGTAGCCTTGAAATTTTCAAGGGAGTAGATCTTAAATGTTCTCACCACACATGTTAAATAGGATAACTATATTAGGTAGTGGATACTTTAAGTGGTTTTACTACAATAATCATTTATCAGTTTGTATTTATAGCAAAGTATCATGTTATAACCTCAAACATATGCAATTTTATTAATAAATAAAGTCCTCATAAATTGAAAATATTGCTTCTTTTACCTGGTTGCTGCTTACCTAGAGCTTCTGCTTCTTCCGAATACTTTTTTCAGCAGAAAGTGAGATGTCTTCTCCTCATCTTTCCTTGAACAGAGTCCTGTACTTTTCAGGATTATGTGAAACTGAGGACCTGGCATCTCACTGTCTTATCTGACAACAGCATCTGAGCTGCTTTCTTCTGGGTGATGTGGAAATTGCAGCTGTGCCTGCAAACTGCAGGCAGAGGTCTTCACTGTCATTTATCATCATCTTTGTTATTCTGTTGCATCTTTAACCATTTAGGAGATGGATACTCAGATTTCGCCACAAACTGGCTAAATGTTTGTCTTTCCAGATCATACTTAACTCATAATAGGTGCAAAATTTTCCCTGAACCGTGTTGTGAAACCTTAAGTTAGGTGTGAGGTGATGGTTTGGTGAAAGCTCCCTCTTGGCTCTCAGGTGAGCCATTGTTTACCTGTGTTTCTTCCTCTTCCCACCACACTTTGGAATCTTGCCTTTGGGAAATGTGATCTGACCTGGCACATTGGCTTATGTGAATGTAAATATCTCCCAAGAAGTTCATTTACTGCCTTGATTTTACCTAAATGTTGGCCCTATATGAAGTCAGGAGTTATGGGGATTACAACATAGACATAACTTGAAATTCCAGAAACCTGGAAAAGACAAATTTCCTCATGCACAGCCTTGCATCTAGAATCCTGCTGGGGTGCAGAAACAAGACACTTCTTTTCAGGTTACAGGTGGGCTGCTTCTTTAGGGCACAGCTGGTGCTGTCAAGCAGCTCTGAAAGGCCCCTCTGAACTTCTGTGGTTCATGCTCAGGCCCCACCTCCTGATCCCTAGACCTGGGGAGGAATCAGATTGGGCATTAGAAATGGAGTGGCTGCTAAACCCATAGCCATAGTTTGTTCTGACCATGGATTCCAGGCTAGGGCAGGTCTCCAGGAGGTCTCTAAGGCTGCACATATTCCACTCCTAAAATGGCCCATTCAGCATTTCATGCTCTTTGCAGCTGAATTTTGAATGATTGTGAAGGAGGTATCGTATATAAAAATAACTTGCCATTTATAGATTAATACATTTCCACAGCTTTGGTAAAATTACCTTTGGCTTTTGACCATTGTTTTTGTTGTGGTGGTGGTGGTGGTAAAATACACCCAGTGTAAAGTTGACCATTTTCACTCCTTTTAAGTACAGCATTTAGTGATATTAGGTACACTCACATTGTTGAGTAGCCATCACCTTTATTCATCTCTGGAACTTTTTCTTTTTCCCAAGCTGAACCTCTGCATCCATTAAACACTAACTCCCCAACCCCTCTCCCCGCACCCAGCACCGTTCTGCTTCTCATCTCTGTGAATGTGAGTACTTTAGTGCCTCGTGTAAGTGGGATCACACCGTGTTTGTCATTTTCTGTTGGCTTATGTTCTGTAGCACGATGTCTTCAAGGTTAATCCATGTTGTAGCAGGTCAGAATTTAATTCCTTTTTAAGGCTCAATAATCTTCCATTATAGGCCTATGCAACATTCTGTGCATTTGCTCATCTGTCAATGGACAGTTGTTTCCACCTTTTAGCTATTGTGAACATTGCTGCTGTGAATATGAGTGTACAAACTGTTCAAGTTTGTGTTTTTAGTTTTCTTGAGTGTATCCTTCGTAGTGTAATTGCTGTATTATATGCTAACGTCATGTTTAATTTTTGAGGAATTTCTGTATTCCCTTCCATCGTGTTTATATCATTTTACATTCTCACTTGATCAGTTTTCTTCTTTAACTTGAGAAGTAAAGAAAAAGTTTCTTATGAAGTATGACATCGTGTTTGGATCAGTGGCTCCAGTTGGTGGTCTGTTGAAACAGCTCCTGGTGTCTTTCAGCTTCCTCAGATCTCTAGGGCATTTTTCTTACTAAATAAAGGGATTGAGCAACACAGGTTGTGTATTTTGTAAAATCAGCAGACTGGCATCAAGACCACAGTTTCCTCACAGGAACAGTGTTTTGAATATTATACTTGCTCATTTCAGAATGAGGAAACTAAGCCCAAAGTGTTTAAATATTGTCACCCACAGGATGAATGATTGAATCCAAGTCTCAGAATTTCTTTCCTAAGGCAACCTCTCCAGTCTCATCTAATCTGGCTGAAAATTACTTGGTTGGCTCCTAAGTCAAACCTACACCCTTTAACCTTCAGGCAGGTCCAAGTTGACTGAAACAGGGGGTGAATTTTGCTTCTACCTCCTATTCCTCCCTTTGCTGTCCTTGTGGTTGGGGGCTGCCGCCACACTCAGGAGTTAGAGGCTGAACAAGGGTCCCTAGAGCCCTGCTGTCAGGGGTCATCCTGCTCCTGCTGACACCACTCAGGACCCCAGAAGACATGCTCCATTGTGTTATGTTCTAAGATGACTTGGTATCACCTTAGAAATCTGGATCTCTGTCTCCCTCTCTCATTTCAGGCCCTTTGCCTGAGTAGCTCCACCATGGGGAAGACCACCACAGGCCAGGTAGTCAACCTGCTGTCCAACGATGTGAACAGGTTTGACCAGGTGAGCTGCCCCTGAGGGATCCTCTTCCATTTCCTGTTCTTCTCACTGGGTTCAGCTTATTGGGATGCCAGGTGCCAGGGTTTGGTGTCAGCCAGGGTTCTGTTGAGGATGTAAGACAAAGGTTCTATTTATCCAACTTTCACTTCTCTGTGTGCAACCTCAATGTAATTATATGTATTGTTGCATAAGTGAGAGTTTTGTTTTCCTGATAATAAATAGGCAGCAGTGTTCTTGCCCAGCTTGGTTAGTGTCCTAAGGGGTCCTCCTGGAGCGGCCCTTCTTGGCATGTGGTGTAGGTGTTGCTGAACTGTCCTCCTGCTCCTCTAGGTGATGAAGGCCTGGTGGTCAGGGATTGTTTTTCCCCTGCACCCTGTTCAGCGCCTGCTGCACAGGGACTCTTAAAGTGAGTGGTCCCTAGACACAACCTCCTCTCTGCTGTTTCCACACACTCTTTTTCCCACTGACCTTAAGCACAGATCACATGACCCAGAACATCGTAGCTGTTGGTCAGATCTGTGTTGTAGTAGACACTTCTCTTTCAAGTATTCATTCATAAACATGAAGTAGGCCCCTACTCACTTTCAGGGATGAATAAAGCTTAGTTTCTGCCCTATAGAAGCCACAGTCTATCAGGGAGGTAAATACACAAGTAATTACTGGAGAGAGCAGTAGGTACCATAATATAGGCTTTCCTGGGATGCTGGGGAGCCCAGGGGAGATGGAGGCTAAACTCTGGGATGGAGAGCATTTGGGGAAGCCCTGAGCTCATCTGTGTTGTGTTCAAAAGCCACATCTTCCTTCATTGCTGCTGGTCTGATTCTCCTGGGACATCCCTGAAGTCAGCCCTGTGCTGCCCTGGAACAGCGTCATCTGGGGTGGACACTTGGATTTCTGCTTTAGTAGGTTTACAACCCAGTGAGATCATTTCTATTTAGGTTCCTGTCTATTCCTTTAGAGCATATTATTTCTGTACTCTGTCCTTATTGGTTTCTATACCATCCCAAAGAGAGGCTATGCTAAAGAATGCTCAAACTACCACACAATTGCACTCATCTCACATGCTAATAAAGTAATGGTCAAAATTCTACAAGCCAGACTTCAGCAATACATGAACTGTGAACTTCCAGATGTTCAAACTGGTTTTAGAAAAGGCAGAGGAAACAGAGCTCAAATTGCCAACATCTGCTGGATTATCGAAAAAGCAAGAGAGTTCCAGAAAAACATCTACTTCTGCTTTATTGACTAGGCCAAAGCCTTTGACTGTGTGGATCACAATATACTGTGGAAAGTTCTTCAAGAGGTGAGAATACCAGACCACCTGACATGCCTCTTGAGAAACCTATATGCAGGTCAAGAAGCAACAGTTAGAACTGGACATGGAACAACAGACTGGTTCCAAATAGGAAAAGGAGCACATCAAGGCTGTATATTGTCACCCTGCTTATTTAACTTATATGCAGACTACATCATGAAAAACGCTGGGCTGGAAGAAGCACAAGCTGGAATCAAGATTGCTGGGAGAAATATCAATGACCTCAGATATGCAGATGACACCACCCTTATGGCAGAAAGTGAAGAATAACTAAAGAGCCTCTTGAGGAAAGTGAAAGAAGAGAGTGGAAAAGTTGGATTAAAGCTCAACATTCAGAAAACTAAGATCATGGTATCCAATCCTGTCACTTCATGGCAAATAGATGGGGAAACAGTGGCTGATTTTATTTTTCTGTGGTCCAAAAATCACTGCAGATGGTGACCTCAGCCATAAAATTAAAGAACACTTACTCATTTGAAGGAAAGTTATGACCAACCTAGACAGCATATTCAAAAGCAGAGACATTACTTTGTCAACAAAGGTCTGTCTAGTCAAGGCTATGGTTTTTCCAGTGGTCATGTATGGATGTGAGAGTTGGACTATAAGGAAAGCTGAGCACTGAAGAATTGATGCTTTTGAACTGTGGTGTTGGAGAAGACTCTTGAGAGTCCCTTGGACTGCAAGGAGGTCCAACCAGTTCATCCTAAAGATCAGTCCTGAGTGTTCATTGGAAGGACTGATGCTGAAGCTTAAACTCCAATACTTTGGCCACCTGATGTGAAGAGCTTACTCATTTGAAAAGATCCTGATGCTGGGAAAGATTTAAGGCAGGAGGAGAAGGGGATGACAGAGGATGAGATGGTTGGAGCATCACCAACTCAGTAGACATGAGTTTGGGTAAACTCCAGGAGTTAGTAACTTACCGGGAGGCCTGGCATGGTGCAGTTCATGGGGTCGCAAAAAGTCGGACACGGCTGAGCGACTGAATTGACCTGAAGGAGGCTTTGTCTTTCTCTTTTAAGGTGACGATGTTCTTGCACTATCTGTGGGTGGGGCCACTGCAGGCTGTCGCAGTGACCACCCTGCTCTGGATGGAAATAGGAATATCATGTCTTGCCGGGATGGTGGTTCTCATCATTCTTTTTGCTTTTGCAAAGCTGCTTTGGGAAGTTGTTTTCATCACTCTGGTAAGAGAAACACTTCTTTTAAAAATTGATAATATGTAATTGGTAACATCCACAGTCTGCTTGATGCTTTAAGACAAATGCCTTCTCTAGTCTCTTCTTTGTTTGAGTTTTAGACTCTACCAGCTTAGCCAGTGGAGTCACCAGCCTTAAACTGAAGGCTGATCCTGAAACAGGAACAGGGAATGCATTCACTGAGTCCTCTTGGCACCATATCTGAAAAAGTAGAGTGTCCTTCAGCAGAATTTACCCATGTCCAAGTTATTTAAATATTGTTAAATAGTAATAATCTATTAACCCCTTTTCTCACTGCATTTTGGTTATGCTTGTGTGGGAGCCTTTCAGGTATTTATTCATGTTTCTATTAAGTTACAAGCACCCCCAGGGCCAGGCTGATCTTCACTGTGTCTTTATGAAGCCCCACAGTCACAGCAGCACATGTGACAGAAAAGTGGCTGGTGGTGAAGAGCCTTTTGCTGCTGAGTTAGACTGAAGCAGGTCCCAGAGGGTTGGAGGTGGGTGGTTGTCAGGTGATGGCAATGTTGTACTATTTGAAGCTCACTGAGTTCTTGTGTGTGTTGTGTGTGTAGTTCTGTGCTTGGTGTCTTTATTTGGAATTTCCTGTCCTGTCTTTGCTGGAGAGAGAGATACTCCCTATCCGTCGAGGCCCTGTTCCAGTGCTACCAGGTCTCTGAAGCTCTTCTTGTTCTCCTTTCCTGGTGGAATTAACAGCCCCATCTTTTCTGCTCCCCAGAACTTCTCTCCTATTTCATTACAGCACAGGCTCTGTCTTCCTGGGTGTCTTTCTGCCTCCCTACCTGACCGTGACCTCTTTGAGCAGATGGTTTGTATCTGACACATTTCAGGTCTCTCTTAGCTGATGCTGCACATTCTCCAAGTTACTTCTTGAAATGGACTGAATGGTTGACTTCCTAGTTGAAGCCTTTTTCTCCATTTGTGCTTTGAGAAGGACCTGCCTGTGTTCTAAGTGCAAAAGGGCTGCAGAGAAGGATTTGATTCCTAGCCCCGCCCCCTGCCCACTCCTGCTGCTGCTGCTGAGGAAAGCTGGGCTGTGGTCACTGAGGCTCATCTCACGTCTGTCCCCTCAGGAGTAAGACCACTGCTCTCACAGACAAGAGGATCAGGACCATGAGTGAAGTCATAACTGGCATCAGAACAATAAAACTGAATGCTTGGGAAAAGCCATTTATAGACCGTATTACCAGACTGAGAAGGTAAGTTTATAATATAGTTGTCACTCCATATTTTCATGCTTTATTTCCTATTCTCTTGGATACTTTAGATGTCTTACCAAAGAAGGATTCAAGTTCATCTTCACATTAAGGTGAACTTAAATACTAACTGTTCACTGCACCCCCTACATGTTGCAGGAGGGTTAAGAACAGTGGAGATATCACTTAACCTGCTCTCTCATTTGCCATCTTCTCAAAGGAAAAAATATATATACTTCTTACTTATACAGAAATGAAATTCTAAGTAGTTCTTAATACCTCAAATCCCAATAAGCAATGCTTTTAACCTAGTATTTGAGACAATGGCATTCAAACTAAAATTGTAATTTACGGTGATGGCTGATAACCAGGAAGATTATAAACACTTGGTATACTTGTATTGAGCCGAACTGTATGAATCACTATTGTTCTTGTTGCTGTGCTTAGTCGCTCAGTCAGATCTGACTCCTTGTGACCCCATGGGCTGTAGCTCGCCAGGCTTCTCTGTCCATGGGCCTTCCCAGGCAGGAATTCTGGAGTGGGTTGCCATTTCCTCCTCCAGAGGATCTTACAGACCCAGGGATTAAACCCGTGTCTCCTACACTGGAGGTGGATTCTTTACCACCATGAAAGCTCATGAATCACTATTATTCAATTCAAATGGAGCTATGAAAATACTGTCCCTTTTGTTCTACTTCATGTTTTTAGACTGTTTTTCCATCTTTCATTTAAATATCTGGTGAGCATTTCTCTGATCCCACCTTGTCACCTCTCACTTTGCACCTTTGCGGAGCCCATCTTCCTTCTACTCTGGCCTCCAAGCCTGACTGACTCCAGCTCATCTTCAGGGTCCACGTGTGTGTGACTTGCCCTGACTGCACTGTTCCGAGTTACATATCCAAGCTCTGGGCTCCCTTGGGGGCTGTGATGGCTGTCTCTGTCTATTGTCTCCCAATTTTGTGGTTGCTAATTCTCTTTGCCCACAAGTTCATGAGCGCCTGGAGGGGAAAGGATGTGTCTTTCTGTGAGGAGTCTGGCACAGACTTGTGATTATGAATGTTCATTGAATGAATGTTCAAACCCAGTATGATTGACCCAAAATGTTTGCAAGTGTGACATTAAGCCTCCTTTTACTTGAAAGAGTGAAGTGGGATGCAGTGTGTGGTCCTGGTGTTGGGCAGACCCCTGAGTGTGCCCTATGCTAATGTCTCCATGATGTGAGGGATGGTTTATCTTAATCTGTGTCCATTTCCTAGAAAGGGGCCACTTACACAGGGCACTGAATTCATGTCTTGTATGCTGATGCTTCTTATAAAACCTTTGTCCTACTTTCTTTTCACAGTAAGGAAATTTCCAAGATTCTGAAAAGTTCCTACCTTAGGGGCATGAATTTGGCATCATTTTTCACTGTGAGCAAAATCATGATTTTTGTCACCTTCATCACCAATGAGCCCCTTGATAACCAGATCATAGCCAGCCAAGTGTTTGTGGTGGTAACGCTGTTCGAGGCTCTGCGGTTCTTGAGCACCCTCTACTTCCCCATGGCCATCGAGAAGGTGTCAGAGGCTGTCGTCAGCCTCCGAAGGATAAAGGTTTGGTGACAAATAATTTTCTTCAGTTGTAGGTGGACTTTTTGTAAAATGCCTCCTTTTGTTTGCTATCACTATGTTCCAGTTAGGTGATATTTAACTCTCTCAGTGCCAAAGCTGGCAGTCTTCCCAGAATGTTGTAGGTACTCCCTTCTCTTATTAGGTAGAGTGCATTACCGATATCATGAGACTGGTTCTCATGTAGGGGCAGTAGTATTTATAAGTAGCAGTAGCACAGGGCTCTAGTGTAGTGATGCCTGCAGAGTGACTAACATGTCTAAAAGCAGGAGAAGCAAACAGAGTGCATCTCCTGTGCTGACTCCAGGGACCAGGCAGTGATTGTGCACAGTTCCTGGGCCGGGAGGGGAGGAACTTGCTGAGAGCTCCCTGTTCCCTGGGGAGGAAGAGTGGCCTCA